>CM076582.1:931450807-931706716 GCA_034641835.2 Pinus albicaulis
ATGTACATTGGTATGCCAAAAGTACCCACCCTTGAATTTTAAAGCTGTAGATGGTAGTGGAAAAGTTAGAATTAAGGTAGAGAAAGAAAGGGCACAAAACATAAACGGCCACCGCACGCATGTCTTAAAAATTGAGGATGTTGACATACTTGTGTATGACTTCAATTTGACAAAGAGAGGAACCTTTGGTTATGCAATTTTGAGCTAACAAATGATACTGTAACACCATCGTTGAAATGGGGACTGGCGTAATGTAGATCGTAGATCTGCTGCAAGACTTCTGAACTCGAAATGGTGGGCATGAATGTTGACTCAGATGGAGCACTAGTTGATGAAAGAGAAGAATATGGATCATCTTCATCTGCATCGAGCCATTCATCTGAAGATGTAGATTATGATGGTGTGTCAGAACCTATGGCTGATTTTGAATAACTATCTAAGACACTTTTATGTAATTGATGTTTGTATGGTAACTTGAAATAAAATTTTTGACTTCCATCTCATTTTTCATGAAGTTCTGAGACATTTCTATGTTTGTTGGATTATACGTTTTAATTATGAAGAATTCATTTCTTTAGAATATCGACAATGTAACAATGAATTACAAAAATAATTTATGTTGTATTCAATGTACCAATGTTGATATTTTAATTATAAGTAAAATAGAAATAGAAACTAATGTTGAATTTTTAGATTATGCAGTGATATTACCATGATATTATGTATTGTTACCATTTGGTATAAGATACTTTTAAAAGTTTTAATAATTATATGCGTCATTGAAACAGAACACTTTGTTTTGATGCTTGATTTTTAGGTTTTTGTTGAAATTATATTTAAATTTGTCTTATGCTAAGATTTGAAAAAAGATAAGTTTTTATTCTTTAAAATTAAAATTACTCTTACTTGTTTTTGTGCAATGATAATTTTTTCATTTACTTGTTCAATTTTTAAAATTGTTAAGTCTTATATTTTCTCCATAATTTCATTGTTCAAGTATGTTGAACACTTAAGATTGAAAAACTTTAGATTTACCTTTATCTTTAAGGTTATGGTTGAAAATAATTACAAATTTGGGGTTGTTTAAAGTCAAGATATTTTATGTTTAACAACATGGATGAAAATTGTTCAAAATTATAAGCCCTTTAGACATGTATTTGTTTATCTTTAACATCATCTATCAAAAATGTTAGAAATTTACGATTTTAAAAAATGTCCTAATATGTTGTCTTTAATTCCATTGTTACAAGTGTCAAAATTATGACACAATTTTTTTTTGTTATTCCAGCATCAACTGGTTTTGTTTTGAGGGTGTTTTTTCAATCCCTTTTTCAACAAACAATTTTGTTTTTAGTACAATTTTAGAAATGTTGAATGATCTAAAAGCTGGCATGCTGCAAGACACTTTGGGGGGTGTTTTTTCAATCCTTTTTTCAACAAACAATTTTGTTTTTAGCATAATTTTAGAAAATGTTGAAATTTGACCTTCGAAAAAAAACAAGTGCGTTCTGGAAGACACATTTTTTTTTTTGGGGTGTTTTTTCATGTTTTTTGAGAGTTTTTGGGCTAGAGTTCCCGTTTTGAGGTCAGGTTACCTATTTCATCGGTAACAGTGTTATGATAAATGTCTCATTTTCCCATCATGTTAAGGATATTTATCCATTCATCTCTAATGGATTTGAATAGGAGAGCGTTCAGAGTATCTTCATCTAAATTTTCCATTTTAGCTCTCTTAAGATTATAACTAAACCTTTCAATTAAATCCTCAAAATTTTCATCTTCTTTTTGCATCATTTTGAAGACTTCAACTTTAAGATTATGGGGCATGAAATAATCCTTGTATTTATTTAAGAATGTAGTTTTCATTATTCCCATGTTCTAATATATTTTGTTATTATACCCATAAACCATTTTAATATTGCATCCTTAACCGTTGCTGGAAACAATTTCAACTTTTGAGAGTCGAGTAAATAATCATAAGATCTACATAAAACTTCGAAATCAAAAATAAATGTTTCAAGATCCTCACTTCTTAATCCGTGGAAGTCAAGAAGGACAGAGGGTGAGATATTTTTCATTGTTACTATGTTATCTTCATCGTAGATAGGAAACCCAATAGATTTTGGTTCTCTTCTATCTCCTCCTCCTCTTCCTCTTCCTCTTCTTCTTGAGTCCACCTCTTCCACCTCCAATCCTAATATGTTCACCATTTACATTATGTACTTCTCCTTCTCCTTCCCCATGCATTATATATTCTTAAGAACTAATGTAAGGTTCAAAATTTGGGTTTTCTAGTTCTTCCATTTCTTCTGGTTCCTCTATCAATGGTATGTTAAAAATAAGTTTCGTCTTCCTCTTCTTCACTAGGGAATTCTAGTTCTTAAACTAGAAGTTGTTCTCCAGTTGAAGTTAGCAAAACTACTCCTTCTTTTGGGGACGTAGGATCTTCTTCTTCTACTACTGCTTCAGTTGATGAAATTGGTGAATCTCTAGGTTGGATTTCAGAGCTCAGTACCTCAGGAAGTCTAAGTCTGCCTGTAATGGAAGGTATGCGAGTTTGGGTGGATGGTGTGGCACTACAAGGTCGTGGTGGGGTGAGTGGTGTTGCTGGAATTAAACTTTTGCCTCTACTTACAAATTTACCTCTAGAATATCTTTCCCTATGCATGTCATTTTTGTTTTTTTATTGTTAAATAAAAACAACAATATTTCTATTTACACTTCCCCGACAATGGCACAAAAATGTTTGTCAATTTAATTGTATTAAATTTATTGCATAAATTATCGACCAGGACTTGTAAACTGACAAATTGTAGTGCAATATATGTGCTAGAAGTATTTTCTTATTAAAATTAAATTATATCATTAATGTAGATGCTCACACATCTATTTCTCTCTCTGGAATATAAAATTAGTACTCCTAACAAAATTCCAAACTAATAAGATATTCTCACACTTACCTAATGAAACTAAAGAAATATTCTCACTTGTAAAATGAAATTAAAGCAACTTTTGGAATTAATTTAAAGCAATCTTACCATTGCTCACATTTTGAACCCTCGCTCGAGTGTTACAGCCACCGTGTTGAATTATGCATTTGACCACGCATTCAAACCTTCCTCCACTGATTTGGCTTGTATAAATAGGAGGAAATTGTTGAACACATTAATCTCCACCTGCCCATATATTTATTTCCTTTGATGGCACCTCAGATCCTGGTAAACCATGGAGTTGTCTACAGAAACACGAATTAGTTGCAGAATCATGTTAATTAGGTAGCTGACAAATATTAAATTAATAATAAAGAAAATTATTAACTATGAAATATAAGACAATTAGATACCTTTTCATGCCAAAATCTTGTAGCCTGATGCCTATTGAGTCATTATGGAGGTTAAAGAGAAAAAACTAGGTAAGAGATAGTGTCAAAAATGAAGCAATCATGAGGCTCAATAGCATGCATGCCACAAATCAAGGGAAAGTGACACTTGGTGGTAGTTTCCAAAAATAGAAAGTGTGCTTCCTTTGGGTTACTAAAAATAAATCCCTAGATTTTCAAGATGTTTTTTTCACTTTTTTTCTTTTTCTACTTTTCAGGAAAACTTTCCATGCACCTCACCAGGAAGGATTGCACAGTTCCAGGGAACTGTCACCTTTCGACTCAGTGCACTACGCATTTTTTGAGCTCAGTGAGTGATTGAGCAGTTTCTGAGATTAGTGTTTGGATTTCGATCATGACTATGCAGTTCCTAAGCTCAAAGTTGGGCTTCCAGTCATGATTGCATAATTATTATCAACAAGGACAATATTGGCTTCAAGAATTGCACAATTTTTGGAGGCAAGCCCAGAACTGTGGTGCAATACCTATACAAGAGGTAAACTTGTGACTTAGAGAAATTTACTAAGTGAAGAGAAAATGAACACAAGCAAAGCTGAAAGATAAAAATCAGTTAAAGAATGAATACCTTATAGCAGTGCAAGGTAAGCTCATGTGAAGGGAAGTTAGGCTCCAAAATCTGAGCAATGGAAAAATTTTGGAGGGTGGTTGTAGCCACTACAACATTATCATTGGCATGGGTTTTTCTAGGTGTAACAGTGGTTTTAGCCTTTCCTTTCCATTTCTGGATAGCCATGGTGTGATGGGGTTCTTTCATTCAGTTGAACTTTGGATTTCCAGATGGTTTTGGAACTGGCTGAGGTAGTCTCAGGAAAATTCCCAAGGGCCTAGGAATCCCTTAACCGGTTTTGGTGATATTGCGATAAAGCCAAAGGGTGGAGACAGGAAAATTCCTCAAGGTATTGGTGAAGAAATCCGTAGGCATCAAATCTTGTTTTGGCCCTAGGAATACCTTGATCGATGATGAGCCCAATTATTGCAACAAGAATTTTGAAACTCCCAAGGATATCAACTTAAATTATAAACCCGAGGTTCTTACAAACCTAAGAAGTGTCGGCACTATATGTGTATCATGCAATGTGTCCTTCCTTTGTTTATCTGATGCAATGAATATCATGAAATCAAAGCCTAAACTAGTTGTAGAAATGGAAATGCTACTATATTTGCAAGAAATGGAAATGATGCTTCCTCTAGTTGCATAAACGTAAAAGTTAGGCTATTTTCATAAATGTAAATTCTATGCTACTTGCAGGAATGTAAACACTAGATTAATTGTAGAATAAAATTTTCATTGAAAAGGAAACATAACCTATGCAATGGAAATAACAATGCTTGCAAATAAAATCCTAAAAGAAGCATGAATCCAAGAGAAACGGTCCTAGTCTACATTGCATAGGGAAATGAGCATGAAATCAACCTTTAATAATTGTATTCAAAGAGATTAACTTTATTTACATATTTCATTAGGCATTTCATTAAGAAATCAAGAAAATCATCATTGTATCTTTAAATTCACAAATTTTTCCACTAACCATAACTATAGAGGTGAATTGTACTGGAGAAGAGGCAAGGCTTAAGAGGTCTTTGGTATTACTAAATCATAGTTTTGGAGCCTAAGATTCATTTTTGAGAGTTAGGAGGAAAAAATAAATCTTCAAGGACAATTCTAGTCAATTTTGGAGGGATTTTACATGGTGCTACAGGATGCTACAGGATGTCCTTGTTTTGATACAAGATTGGATTTGTGAGAATTTTGAGGTTTTTAAAGGTTATATAAAGGTGGTAAATTGTAGTAGAAGTTATTATAATTTTTTGTGTTTCCCTTTCCAAGCTTAGTACCCTTCAGGAGCTCAACTAGCATAAGGAACAATGCACGCGGTGGCCTTCAACAAACCAGAAATGTACTCTCGGTAAACAAAGTTTTGGAGGAGTTGTTGAGGTAGAAAGAATAATTTGGTTGTAGAATAAGGAGTTTAAATGATAATTATAACCTTGCAAATCAACAGTAGCATCTGCACATCACAAAAATATTATTATTTTAATACTTGAAAAGAATAAATACCTAGTCTTCCAGCTAATCTGTCCTTTGAGTTATCTCACGAATGACCTAGAAAATAGAATGAAAATTATATGGGGTGAATTTAGTTATTAATAATGATTTAATATGACTCCAATACAAGTTAAATCTCTCAAAAATACCTTTTTAACATGTGCTAAAAATTAGCATAAAATTACTACTCCAAAAACTAGAAATTCAAGAATTAGTGAGCTAGATAACCTACCAAATGCCTAACCTAATCAAGTGAAAATGATATGGGGTGAATTTTTTTATTAACTTGAAATTTTTTAGGACTTAATCCAAGTGGAATAAACTCAAAATAGCCTCGTTACATGTGCTAAAAAATAGCATAAAATTACTACTATTTTGCTACAAGAGACTTCTAGAAATTCTAGATTTGTGAACTAGTAAACCAATCCAATTAGTTAAATGATGAATATAAATTTTAAAAGTTTTTATAACGATTAATCATGCTTTTGAATCTGTAAATAGCCTTCAAAAAAACACAATTCAATAATTTAACCAATATTACCTACAACAAAAGAAGCATGAATAGTAAATGCAGAAATAAGAGATGCAAGTGAAAAAGATATTCAAAGAAAAATAAAGAAATTGTACAAGAGGACTTTGAGGCTCCTGGGATGGCCAAGCCCAAGAATAATCATAGTACTATGAAGGAACCCAAGCTTTAGAAGCTAAAAATGGCACCAAACTTCATTGTTTGAATCGATCCAAGTACATCTCTACTAGAAATGAAAGGGGAGCTACTAAATAAAAAGTTTTCTCTACAAGAAGACTAAGAAATACATGCCCCTAGAGGAAAATTAGAATTGGTACTTATAGAAATATATGGGGAAGCTTCCTCATTGAAAATAGGCCGTATTTTCCCTCCAAAATCCCTAAAAATTGGATTTGGTTCCCAACATTAGGAATACTCATTTAATGATAGGGAACACATTCCTAGATTTTCTCAACCAGTGGAGCTCCTGAATTTGTTCAATAATTTTGTAATATCTTATCCATTTATTATCCAATCTTGGCTCATCCTGTAGTAGGGATAAAGTCCCTATATTATCTCATTCAAAATTTACTCAATATTCTCTCAATATTTTGAAAAAATAAATAATATTAGGCACATAATATGCAATTATCTAAAAGCCTTCCTAAGAACATATTAAAGCTAAAAAACATTATTAAGTGTAGAATGAAAGATTTAATATAGCCTTTATGTGCCTAAGAAAGGTTAGATGAGTCTTAATTTGTGTATAATTTGGAGGCCCATCATACCCCCCTACTGAAATTGTTGTTCATCCTCTGAGAAACCTACCCATCTTCTTGCCTTGTTGTTCTTCTTTCGTGCCTCAAATGTGGATGTAGCTTTCTATGTTGGATGGAACTCTGCATTCTCTTTAATTTCTTTCTTTTGTTTTAGCTCAAATTTTATTTCTTCTCTTTTTTATGCCCTTTCTTCTAATCATTTATTTGATTTCTCCCCTCTCAAAATCAACTTCTTCTTTTGCTAAGTCCACCTTCCATGGCTTCAATAAACTTTTATCACTATAAACCAATGAATTTTCCCTTTGCTTCCATAATTTTGGGAGTTTGTTGTGCACTTAGTTTTTTTAAGATAAGTGTAGAATGAAGAGTGTGTTTAAATTGTTTGGAAGAGAGTAGATCTCATGCTCAACTCAAAAAAAAAATCAATTCCCCTTCCTATCATGCTTAAATAGACACCCATACTTCATTTTTTATTCCCAAATTTTATCAAAAATTTGCTACAGGATGTATTGTTGAAGAATTAAATAGTTTTGCAGTCTTCTTATCCACATGTAGTAAAGGAAAATATGTACTTACCCTTTATCTCATGATTATTTCCTCCTTAGGGTTTGAGGGAAATTTTGTCCACTATCAAGCTTTCTGTAGCAACATGTGACTTTCCTATAACACTTTCTCTTCATCTTGTAGCAACTATGTTCTTTCCTATAGCAGCTATGTTCCTTCTTGTAGCAGCTATGTTTTCTTTTGTAGCATATTGGTTTGCACCCTTTTCATTTCCTTTGAATATTTCCTTGCTTTCGAGGGCTCTAGTGGTTGTTATGGGTGAAATTTTCCTTCATGTAACACTCTGCAAGCTTCTTGTAGCATATTGTCTCAATCCCATGGAAGCTTGTTCTGATCTTGTAGAAACATGTTTTGATCCTATAGCACACAACCCGAATCATGTGGCAACTAAAATTTGCATGCCAAGAGGTGGTGGGTCCACCTTTTTATTTTTATTTTTGTTTTTTTATTATTTTATTATTTTTTATTTTTTATTTTTTGTTCATTTTTTTCTCTTTTTTCATTGCATGAAAAATAAACTCAGAGTGCTTTGAGTTAACTAAGTTGGCCCCACCTTCCCCTGAATCACACTTCTTGTCCTCTATCTAGTTTCTCAATTCGTTTTTACTTTTGCCTTGCTCCTCTCCCACGCATGTGGGTGTCTTGGTGGAAAAGTGAATTTAACTGCTAGATAAGGTTGAGGCTTCTTTCCTACTAATTTTGGCTATAAAAAACCATTTTCCTTCTTAATGGACAACATTTTTTGAGCTAAAATAAGTTTGTAAGAGAGTTTTTTAGGATTGCATACCCTTACCCTTGATGTATTTTTGCAGGAAATGTTGAGGCTGCTGATATGACTATTGAAGTTGCTAGTGATGATAATTTTATGGTTGCATGTTGTTTCTGAATAGATTTAATGGATGAAATACTGACTTCTTGAGGTTTTTGAGATTCAACAAGATGATGAGCTTAGTGAAAATTAAGCACCTTCACTAAGTGGGGCACGCAGCCTATTTTTAGGTGTATGTCTATTTTTAGGCATGGTGAGCATATTCTATAAGTTGCAAGATGCTATTTGTAGATGGTTGATCAAGTTGGAAAAATAGATGAAATTATATTTTTAGAAGATTGGTGTTAGAATTTACCGGAGAAATAATAAATTTACCGAGAGGAACAAAAAACCATAAAATAGCTAGCAAAATCATGTTACAGCCATGTTTATCCTAGGAGTCTCAAATCCGAGGTGAAAACTAGAACTAAATGAGTTCAAGCATTGGCCAAAACCCCGCTAATCCGGGCCAAGTGAGCCTTCACCGTCACCTCCTCACCTCCAGCCTACATTACAATGAAGCATTCCTGTTCTTATAATCACTATATAAATGTCATAATTATAAATTAAAACTACGGTGCGGGTGCACAATACCATGTGCCCCAAAACCACTACTATTTACCCTAGTCAACATTGACTCTATCCCGAGTCAAGTTTACCTAACAATTCCCCCCTTAAACTTGACTTGGGGCTTCTTGACTAAATCCAACCAAAATTGCTAAGTGAGAAAACCCTGCTCACTCTAGCTCTTCCCCCCTCAATTTCAAATTATTATTATTATTATTATTATTTTTATTTTTATTTTTTTTTATTTTTTTTAAAACCCGGGTAATTGTTAACTTGACATTCCCCCTATCACCTAGATCTAAACCAGACTTTACCAGTGATTACCCAGGGGTACGCATGCCACACCAGGTCTTATAGCAGTATGCCCATTTGCATGTAATAAATTAACTCCATTATAATAATAATATCTTTTTTTTGTTTCATTGTCACTGTCTTTGTACAAATGAAATCAATGTCCATATAAAAAGAACTCATCTACCGGATTACATGGGTCACCAGCCTCTGTAACCGCCAGCCCTCTAGGATTTCTCTTCAGAGACATGGTTCATCAATTAATTAATCCACGTGCACATATCCTCTCTCATTTTGACAGACTTTGCTCTCCTAGCGCAGCGAAATTCAATGGTTCTGATACCATTTGTTAGAATTTACCGAAGAAATAATAAATTTAACAAGAGGAACAAAAAACCATAAAATAGCTAGAAACAAATCATAAACATAAACAAAGATGTTTATCTTGGAAAACTCCCAAATCTGGGCAAAACCCAACCAATTAAATTTCATTAAGCATTGACCAATCCAGCCAAGTGAGCCTTCACCACTCACCTCCAGGCCTACATTACAATGAAGTATTCCCAACCTTTTATAGGATCCATTACATGCAATACCATGGGTGCACAATACCATGTGCCCCAAAACCACGACTATTTACCCTAGTCAACATTGACTCTATCCCGAGTCAAGTTTACCTAACAATTGGGCGAAGTCTATTTATAGATCATTAATCTAAAAATAGATGCATGTTGATTATTATTAGCCCTTAATAATAATCCGACAATAAATATCAACTTATTCTCTTGGAGCACTTTATTTTAGTGAATAGATTTGGAAAATCAGTGGGCTAAAGGAATTACAAAATTTCTAGGGTGGTTGGTGACTCATGCATGGAGGACTCAATTATAACTAGTTGTGACAGAGTTGGAAGAGTAGTTATGGGAGTTGTTATTTAGTTTAACTCAGTTAAGTGAGTTAAACTCAATTGTGCTAGTTGTATCTAGTTCTAACTAAAGATACACTAGTGAGATTTTAGTGAATTAATTATTTAATTAATTCACAACTAGAGACTCACTTGCAGCTGAAAAAATACAGCAGTTAACTACTTGCATGTCAGTTCCAGTGGAGACCCAGTGGAGAGACAGGTGAAAGGGTGAGATGGACTATCTGTTGTGACTATAATGATGCATTCAATGCATCTAACACATGTTGGAGATGTCAATGAGGATTGCGCAGTCAAGTCAAGGCCAATTCGAATTCATTCAGGGGTCTTCTTCAGCAGGGATTGCGCGGTGGAGGCAGGTTGTTAAGAGGCAATAAATTGGTGCATAGATATGCAAATTTCTGCATGATAGTGTGTAATGATTGTTGATTGTAATAAGATCTTGATGTACTAAGCTTTGTATGAGATTATTACATCATCCATTGATATACATAATATATGATAGTTTGGGTTTTTAGCTTTAATATTTCTCGTTAAACAACTGTGTTTATGTGCGATTGATTTTGCTTCATATGTTTTTTGCAATTGGCGATTTAATTTCCGCAAATAATTAAGTGGAAAAATTATGTATTTAACATAAGATAATTTGTTATATCAGGGGAGTCCAGTAATATACATGTATCTTGTATAATTTCTACATGGTATCAGAGTAGTTTTAATCACTGAAGATTGCAGTCTTGAAGCAGTGCTCAGTTTTGTGCTGGTGGACAGTTCGAATTTGTTGCAGAAATTTCTTGGTGCGACAGTTGAGTATTCATTGAAATGGCTTTTAATGGGTTGCAGTTGGAGTATGCCCTTGAGGGTAGCTCAAACTACATAGCCTGGAAGGACAGGATGGAGGCGGTGCTTGAAGATAATGGTCTGAAGGAGTTCATCGATAGTGATGTTCCTAAGCCTACTTCTAACAATGTTGCATTACTTGACGCATGGCAAAAGAAGGTAGCAAAGACAAGAAGAATTCTATTGGAAGGTGTGAAGGACCATATTGTGTCAAGCCTTCACGGGAAAGCCACTCCATTTGCAATGTGGAAGGCTTTGACAGATCTTTTCCAAAGCAGCAGTGACCATAGGAAGTTGGCGCTGAAAGATAAGCTTAGAAAAATCAAAATGGAGAAGGGTGATAGTATTCCAAAATATCTCACGAAGTTCGTCCAATGTAGGGATGAGCTGGGGAGTGTGGGAATCACAGTTGTGGATGATGACTTGGTGAGCTTGGCTCTCCTTGGGTTACCGAAGAGTTTCCACTATTATCAAGACTCTGTCAATGGACAGGAGAAACTTCCAGATTGGGAGCGACTTTGGTCGGATCTAGTGCAAGAGGAGATAAGGCAAAGTACCAGGGATGGCTCTTCATCGAAGAATGATGATGAAGATAATTTTTCTTTGGCTTCCAAATCAAGGAAATGGAAAGGGAATAAATCCCATCCAAAATCCGAGGCTAAAGGCAAGAAGCTGGATTTGTCCAAGGTGAAGTGTTTTCAGTGTCACGAACATGGGCATCTCACCACTAACTGCCCACATAAAAGAAGAACAAGAAGGTTGTTGGAGCTGCAGCAGGGGAGGCCTTAGCCTCGCAATTTGAACTTGATTTCTCTTTGATCGTATGCTTGGTTTCAAGCGCAAGGGGATCAGTGTGGTATCTTGATAGTGGTGCTTCCTTCCACATGACGGGAGACAAGGAGTTGTTTAGTGACTTGGAGGAGAAAGATCTCCAAATGCATATAGGGATGGGCAACGATGGTAGATATAGTGCGACCAAAATTGGAACCATTACCTTTGAGAGGAATTCAGGTAAACCATTTCTATTGAAAGATGTTATGAATGTTCCAAGTCTGAAGAAGAACTTGGTCTCGGTCACGATGTTGGAGGACAAAGGTTATGACGTTGTTTTCAGCAAGGGAAAAGCTTTCCTACGACATAAAACAACAGGTCAAACCAAGAGGATAGGGATTCAAGTTAAGAATCTCTACAAGCTGGAGTTAGATCGCTGCGTTGCAATGATGGGAAAAGCAGAAGAAGTGGTGAGCCAGGATGAGGGCGAATTATGGCACAGGAGATTGGGCCATCTTCACCATGGTGCCTTGAATATTTTGCAACAGATTCCTACTAGACTTCTCAAGGGTACTCTTGCGCTGTCAGATCAATGCAAGGGATGTACTACGGGTAAGTTTGTGAAGACCACCTTTCATGAGAAGGAGAATCGTGCTTCGGTGATCCTGGAGAGAATTCACGCAGACGTGTGTGGACCTTTCTCGGTTGCTTCAACAGCAAAACATAGGTATTATGTTATATTTGTCGATGACTATTCTCGTATATTTTGGATCTTCTTCATGTAGAAGAAGAGTGAAACGTTCTCAAAGTTCCGTGAGTTTAAAGCATTGGTGGAGAAAGAGTCAGGGAAGCAAGTGAAGGCTCTGGGGAGCGATAATGGTGGTGAATATATCTCGAACGAATTCAAAGACTTATGTAGCAAAGAATGAATTCGAACAAAACTCATAATGCCTCATAACCCACAGCAGAATGGGGTCGTAGAGAGGAAGAACAGAACGATCGTGGGTGTTGCACGAGCTATATTGCATGACTAGGGCCTACTGATGCACTTGTGGGCGGAAGCATGCAACACTGTGGTTTATGTGCAAAACCTTTGCCCTCATAGAGTACTTGGCATGAGTACACCTGAAGAAGCTTTTACTGGTAAGAAGCCTGATATTTCTCATTTGAATATTTTTGGCTCATCTGTTTACATTCATGTGACAAAGGACGCTAGGAAGAATCTAGAGTTGACTGTAGAAGTTGGGATATTTGTGGGGTACATAGAAACACCCCATAATTATCGTGTTCATTTTCCAAATAGTTGGATGAATGTGGTGCGATGGGATATAAAATTCAATGAGGAGAAAGCCATGAAGTTGTCACTTGAGAGGGAGCTAAACTTGCATGCAGAGGAGGAACTTCTGGTTCCCAAAGATGAGCCTCAAGATGTGGATCAGCCACAGGAGGAGGATCATGGAGTGGAGGAGTCCATTCACGCAGAGCCAAACATTAAAACAGGCAGAAAGCGTACCACAGAAGCTGAGAGGCTGAAGCTTGATGTGGCACAGAATGTAGGATTCCCTACATCACATCGCAAACAGAGACAGTCGCATGACCGATTCACTGGATACATGGCTCTCATGAGCAAGTGTATCGTGAAAGAGCCATGTTCCTTTGAGGAAGCAGCGTAGTTGTCCACATGGGTAGATGCCATGATGGAGGAGTATGACTCCATTGTCAAAAGCAATGCTTGGGAGATTGTTCGAAGGCCAGTTGGTAAATCAGTGGTAGGTTCAAGATGGATCTACAAGGTAAAGCAAGTTGTTGATGGGAGCATTGAGAAGTATAAGGAAATATTTGTTGCATGGGGCTTCTCACAGATCGAGGGGATTGATTATGAAGAAACCTTTGCACCTATCACACGGTATTCTTCCATAAGGACCATCCTTGCTCTCTCAACGCAGATGGGTTGGCACATTCATCAGATGGATGTGAAGATTGCGTTCCTTAATGGGATCATTGAGGAAGAAGTGTACATTGAGCAGCCTGAAGGATTTGAGATCTTCAGTAGTGAGTCGCGTGTGTGCAGACTCAAAAGAGCGTTGTATGGGCTGAAGCAAGCACCCTGTGCTTGGTACACACAAATCGACAGCTATTTCACTGGACTTGGCTTCACCAAGAGTGAGGCGGATGCAAACCTATACCAAATTGTGGTGGAGGGTAAGCTTTTAATCATTGTTCTTTATGTTAATGATGTAATACTAACGGGTGATGAGGACTTGATACACCCATTCAAGGAAGATCTTGCAAAGGAGTTTGAGATGAAGGATTTGGGCCTCCTTTATTATTTCCTTGGATTGGAAATATGGCAGTGAGAAGGTGAACTATTTGTGTCTCGAGGCAAGTATGCTCGGGAGATACTTGGTAAGTTTCACATGCAGGACTGCAAGCCCATGGATACACCTCTTCCAGGAAATTGGAGGAAAGAGGATGCTACATCGGCAGAGGTAGTGGATGCTACTGTCTATTGACAATTGGTGGGTTCGCTCATGTATTTAGTTAATACAAGATCGGACATATGCTATGTGGTGAACCAGCTTAGTCAAGCGATGGTTAAGCCTAGCAAGCTCTTTTGGAAGGCAAACAAGCATGTCCTCAGATATCTCAGGGGCACATTTGAGTATGGCTTATGGTACAGACAGACGGATGAGGTGAAGTTGCATGGCTTCACGGATGCAGATTGGGCAGGCAGCCTAACGGACAGAAAGAGCACATCAAGAGGGGTTTTCAGTATCGGATCTACAACAGTTTCTTGTTACATTAGGAAACAAATATTTGTGGCACTCAGTTTAGTGGAATCGGAATACATGGCAGCAAGTCAACTTGCATGTGAGGCTATCTGGATGAGGAAGATCCTAGTTGGTTTGTTTGGTTCTCATTTAGATCCTACAGTGATACATTGTGATAATCAGAGTTGCATTAAACTCTCGATTAATCATGTTTTCATGATATATCTAAGCATATAGATATCTGGTATCATCATATCAAAGATTGTGTGCAGCATATGATCATGTTGCTTAAGTACATTCCTATGGAAGATCAAGATGCAGATATTTTGATGAAGGCGCTCACCAGGAGAAAATTTGAATACCATAGAGACAGGATCGGGGTGAAGGATAATCCCTATCTTGTTGAGAGGGAATGTTGAAATTCAACAAGATGATGAGCTTAGTGAAAATTAAGCACCTTCACTAAGTCGGGCCCGCAAGCTATTTTTAGGTGTATTTCTATTTTTAGACATGGTGAGCATATTCTATAAATTGTAGGATGTTATTTGTAGATGGTTGATCAATTTGGAAAAATAAATTAAATTCTATTTTTGGAAGATTAGGCGAAGTATATTTATAGATCGCTAATCTAAAAATAGATGCATGTTGATTAATATTAGCCCTTAATAGTAATCCGACAATAAATATCAACTTATTCTCTTGGAGCACTTTATTTCAGTGAACATATTTAGAAAATCAGTGGGCTGAAGGAATGACGCAATTCCTAGGGTGGTTGGTGACTCATGCATGGAGGACTCAGTTAGAACTGAAGTGGCAGAGTTGTGAAAAATTTGGAAGAGTAGTTATGGGAGTTGTTATTTAGTTTAACTTAGTTAAGTGAGTTAAACTCAGTTGTGCTAGTATCTAGTTCTAACTGAAGATACACTAGTGAGAGTTTAGTGAATTAATTATTTAATTAATTCACAACTAGAGACTCACTTGCAACTGAACAAATACAGCAGTTAACTACTTGCATGTCAGTTCCAGTGGAGAGATAGGTGAAATGGTGAGATGGACTATCTGTTGTGACTATAGTGATGCATTCAATGCATCTGACACGCATTGGAGATGCCAATGAGGATTTCACAGTCAAGGCAAGGCCAATTCGAATTCATTCAGGGGTCTTCTTTAGCAGGGATTGCGCAGTGGAGGCAGAATGTCAGGATGCAAGAAATTGGTGCATAGATATGCAAAATTCTGCATTACAGTGTGTAATTATTGTTGATTGCACTGAGAGCATGATGTACTAATCTTTGTATGAGATTATTACATGATCCATTGATATACATAATATATGATAGTTGGGGTTTTTAGATTTAAGCTTTCCCATTAAACAACTGTGTTTATGTGCGATTGATTTTGCTTCATATGTGTTTTGCAATTGGCGATTTAATTTCCCAAAGAATTAAGTAGAAGGATTATGTATTTAACATAAGATAATTTGTTAGATCAGGGGAGTCTGGTAATATACATGAATCTTGTATAATTTCTACAAAGGTGCCATCTTTTTATGATCATTGCTCCATGCATTGGCTTTGCTCTAAAAAAATTATTTTTTCTCCTAAAATGTGCTTAACTAATCGAAGCTTGACAATACGGTTTCTTCAGAAGATGGATCAAATGTTGATGTTGAAGGTGAACAGTGACCCTTTAGCAGCCCTACAGAAGCTTTGTGGCTACCCAAGATCAATCAGATGATCCGTCAATGCTTCATGATGGTCAAATCTTCATTTAAGTGCTTCCAAGTGATTTTAATTATCGTCTTGGAGGGTTTGTGTAGATTGCTACAGGATTGGTTTATTTCCTGTAGCAGTCATATAGACCCCCCTATGATCACAATAACCTTCAAAAAATTCATCCAAAAAATTTGATAGTTCATTTTAAACTCGTGGACAAGGATTAGAAGGTAGTGGTGAAAATAATGAAAGGAGTGGTAAAAAGGGGGTTTTTTTATGGACATAGATGATTATTTGGGTGGGTAAGTGGCTAAATGGTGTGGAGTATGGGTGATGGTGGTGTGGTGGACCTATCCTTTCATTCCCCCTTGGAAAACATGGGATCTAAACCCATTCTCTATGCATATCGCAATCATGTAGCAATTCTAGTAAATCCTATAGCACTATAAGACAATCTTGTAGCATAATTTTTTAATCCATATTTCACAAATGGTAGATTGGATTCACCCGAAAAAATTTTATCATTTTTTCATCATCCTTATGCATCTCCCCATAAAAAAATTTGGCCAATGGATGCACAAATGTCGAGAAAAATCAAAAAACGATGTAGGTGATGGCAATCGATTTCACAAAAAATATGGATTGGAATTTGATAAAAAAAAGTGAGCATGTTACTATCATCCCTATGCATCTCCCTATGAAAAATCTTAGCCAATGTATGCACAAGTTTTGAGATATGGAAAAAACAAATTATGCCCTGTGTATTTTGGTAATCCTGTAGAAAAGCAGAACTTTCTTGTAGCACTTCAATACAGTGAGGAAAATGAATGGGACGGACTTGAGAATGATGGGTGGATGTTGGAAATGGATGAGGGTGATGGATTGACATGATATTACTCCTATTGGAGCATTTGGGCAAAGGAGGCGAAATCTAACTTTGACCCACAGGGGCTTCACTCAATGAACCTTTGACATATCACACGTGTTCGTGACATACTAAAAAATACCCCTAAATTGAATATGTATTGGATAAAAAAGTCTGAAAATCACATTATTTAACCCCCTACCAATATGAACCCAATACACCTTCCCAATTTAAAAATCCCCTACTTTCACTAGATATTGTAGGTATCCATTTTTTCATTAACATTTTTTATACGTTGTTATATTTTTTCATTAACTTTGAGCTCCATTTTGTATACCTGCAAATATAAAATCGCTTTACCCCCTATATATCCCCCAATATATTATTTCATTTTTTCCTCAATATATATTTCCCCCCAGTATGAACCCGCATGGTATGGTATAGCTCCCCCAGTGAAGCCCACGAGCTTTGACCTCCCTTGACTAGATTTCTGATCAGATTTTTCTCATGGTGCTAACTTGTTCTTGTTGCTTGTAGAGGTTGGAGAGCACCTGCATTCACCAAAGAGAAATACCTCGCGAGAAGAATCTATTTTTTCATTTTCTCATTTTTTATTTTTTTTATAGGCCTACTAGTTGCCTCAATGAGGTTTTCAACTAGTAGGTCTTCCTAGGTGCCTCAAAGGAGGTTTTCACCTAGGATATTTCTTTTTTCTCTCTCTTTTTTCTTTCCAACCTAATGACTGCCTCTTGGAGGTTTTCAATCATTGAGCCAATTTCAAGTGCCTCAAAGGAGTTTTTCACTTGAGATTTTGTTTTTTTTCTCTTATTTTGTTTTCCTCTTTTTCCTTTATTTTATTCCTTTATCCTACTCTACTTGGAAAAAATAAAATCTCTTCCAAGTATAGGAATACTTCTAATAGAGCCATGTGCATAACAAGATGATACATAAACTCATGTGTAGGCTCGAAATATATTCTTTGACATGTACCTGAATATGAGAGACCAACTACTTTGACTTTGATGATATTAAGCAATGTTGAAGAAGAGAGTGATGTTCCATCGTGTTGATTTTTTAGAGCCAAATCTCAATATAGTTGTGATGCCCTTGGTTTTCTTGCTCGTCTAGATAATCATGTGTCTCGTATTCTTCCATGTCATTCATATCTTATTCTTTTTTCTGATTATTTTCTTGAACGCATAGAGGATCTGACGGTGAACATGCTAGAACTTCCTCAATCTATGATTCTTATGTCTACCCTTCATCAAGTAAAACCCATGATTTTTTGGTTTCCTCATTTGAATACTATTTTTATGAATGTTATCCTTCAATGACATCAAGAGAATATATTTTTTGCAATACTCTTCCTAAGCCAAGATGAATACCATTTAGATCAAGATGATTTGTTTGGAAGTATTGTACCTCAGCATTGTAAGTGGGTTAAGCTAATTCGTTGTTTGGGTTTGGAAATGGTGGTATAGGTAGTTGAGTAGCAGTGGATATTTGAGATGGATGTGGTTGAGGTTGTGGTTGTGGTGGAGGTGGATGTTAGGGATAGCATGGAGTTGGGTATGGAGGATATTGAGTAAAATATTGACATTGTGGAATTCTCCCATAAGGTCATTGCCAACCTTGTTGCCAAGATTGGTTTTGGGTTTGATATGGCCAAGGTTTCCAAGGAAAGGGTGTGTTCCAATTACTTTGAGATGGTTGTGAATAACCTTGAAATTGTGAATTAGGTTCTTGCATCAAACTAGGTTGAATAGGTTGTCATGGTCCTCTTGAAGCTACATAACAGAGTTGCTTTGGTGATTGAAATGCTCCATTGTCTTCTTGGTAAACTTCCTTCAACCTTGGTAATGATGGGAAATATTTAGTAGCATGTGATTCTTCATGGATAACACACATATCAACACCCTAGTTTTTCTCATTTTGCATTCTTAACATTTCTACTTGTTCCCTTGTATTGTTAAGAATTTTTTTTTTTAAGTTATCAAGAAAATTTCCAAGTTCAGCTTGACTTAACGATCCTGATGTCGATTTACTTACTCTCACCCTTCCTCTTGATATGTGCTTGAATATTTCACAAATTTCTTCAAATGATAATTGGTATACATCACCTCTACTCATGAGATCAAGGAGATCAATCGACTCATCCCTAATTGTTCTAAGTAAGAGTGTTTTTAGTGTCTCAAATCCTAAATGATGTAATTTTTCCCTCTTAAGATTATACATGACTATCTCTATTCTAGATAATCAAGGCTCTCATCTTCTTTTTGAGTCATTCTAAATATTTATTCTTTAAGATCATGATCTTTATATTTTTCCAGAAATATTTTTTTCATAATATCCCATGATCTTATTGAATTATTCCCTAAACTAATGAACCATTTAAGAGCTCTATCCTTCAATGTTGTCGCAAAAAAACTCAAATTTTGAGTGTTTAATAAGTAACCATAAGATCTACAAAGTATTTCAAATTCAAAGAGAAAGGTTTATGGATCCTGTGACCTCATACCATGGAATTTGGGAAGGAAATATGGATGGATGTTCTTCATATGAACATTGGTATCAGTATCTTGAATGGGAAATCCAAAAGGATCTTATTCATTGTCATCATATCCATCCATTTATTCTACCTTCTCTACCACCTATTTTTCTTATACCTACAAAATTGGATGGTGATGTGGTTCATACTACACCACGTGATCAAATTTGGGGGGAGGGATGGGTGTTGGAGAAGTATTTTTTTTGTTTTCATAAAAAATTTCAATAAGAATGATAATGCAATGAAATATACCTAATTTTTTTTTTTT
Organism: Pinus albicaulis; assembly: GCA_034641835.2. Classification (NCBI taxonomy): domain Eukaryota; kingdom Viridiplantae; phylum Streptophyta; class Pinopsida; order Pinales; family Pinaceae; genus Pinus; species Pinus albicaulis. The sequence goes on from CM076582.1 coordinate 931,470,475, forward strand.
TTTTGCAAAAATTAAATGAAATGAATCAACTAGGGAGGAAACAATGCATGCTTTGACACCTCCCTAGAAACAGCGCCAAAAAGTGATGAGCCCAATAATTACAACAAGAATGTTGCAACTCCCAAGTCTATCAACTTAAATTATCAACCTGAGGTCCGTACAAACTTAAGAGGAGTCGGAACTATAAGTGTGTCATGCAATGTGTCCTTCTTTCGTTGATCTGATGCAATAAATATCATGAAACCAAAGCCTAAACTAGTTGTAGAAATGAAAATATTACTATATTTGCAAGAAATGGAAATGATGCTCGCTGTAGTTGCATAAATGTAAAAATTAGGTTATTTGCATAAATTTAAATTCTATGTTACTTGCAGGAATTTAAACACTATATTAATTCAGAATGTAAAACTTTCATTGAAAAGGAAACCTAACCTATGCAATGGAAATAACAATGCTTACAAATAAAATCCTAAAAGAAGCATGAATCCAAGAGAAACGGTCCTAGTCTACCTTGCATGGGTAAATGAGCATTAAATCAACCTGTAATAATTATATTCAAAGATATTGGCTTTAGTTATAGATTTCATTAGGCATTTCATAAGGCAATCAATAAAATCATCATTGTATCTTTAAATTCACAAATATGTCCACTAACCATAAATGCAAAGGTGAATTTCAATGGAGAAGAGGCAAGGCTTAAGAGGCCTTTGGTCTTACTCAATCATGGTTTTTGAGCCTAATATTCATTATTTAATGTTAAGAGGCAAAAATAAATCTTCAAGGAAAATTCTGGTCAAGTTTGGAGGGCTTTTGCACGATGCTACAAGATGCTATAGGATTGCTACAATATAGGATTTCACTTTTTTGATATAGGATTGGATCTGTGAGAATTTTGAGGGTGTAAAGGGTGATATAAAGGTGTAAAATTGTAGTGGAAGGTAAGATAATTTTTTATGTTTCTCGTTCCAAGCTTAGTACCCTTAAGGATCCCATATTGCATAAGGAACAATGCACATGGTGGCCTTCAACAAACCAGAAATGTACTCTCGGTGAACAGTGTTTTGGAGGAGTTTTTGAGGTAGAAAGAAGGATTTGGTGGTAGAATAAGGAGTGAAAATGATAATAATAACCCTAAAAATAAACAGTAGCACCTGCACACCACGAAAATATTATGATTTTTATACTTGAAAAGGCTAAATACCTAGTCTTCCAATTAGTATGTCCTCTGAGTTATCTCACCAATGTCCAAGAAAATTGAATGAAAATGAGATGGGATAAATTTAATTATTAAGTAGGATTTCCTAGAACTCCAATCCAAGTGCAATCACTCAAAATTACCATTTTTAACATGTGCTAAAAAATAGCAGAAAATTACTACTCCAAAAACTAGAAATTCAAGAATTAGTGAGCTAGTTAACCTACCAAATGCCTAACCTAATCAATTTAAAATGATATGGGGTTAATTTTTTAATTAAATTGAATGTTTTTAGGACTTAATTACAAGTTTAATCAACTATAAATAGCTTTGTAAACATGTGATAAAAAATAGCATAAAATTACTACTATTTTGCTACAAGAGACTTCCAAAAATTCTAGATTTGTGAACTAGTAAACCAATCCAAGTAGCTCAATGATGAATATAAATTTTAAATTTTGTTATAAGGATGAATAATTATTGTGAATATGTAAAAACACTGAAGAAAAAAAAAAAAAAACTCACTTCAATCATTTAACGAATATGACCTACAACAAAAGAAGCATGAATAGTAAATGCATAAATAAGAGATGCAAGTGAAAAAGAAATTCAAATAAAAATAATAAAAAATTTACAAGAGATCTCTAAGGCTCCTGGGATGGCCAAGCCAAAGGATACTCATATTCGTATGAAGAAAACCAAGTTTTATGAGATAAAAATGGCATCAAACTTCATTATTTGAATCAATTCAAGTACATCCTTGCTAGAAATGAAAGGGGAGTTGCTAAATAACAAGTGTTCTCCACAAGAAAACTAAGAAATACATGCCTCTAGAGGAAAATTTGAATTGGTACTTTTAAAAATATATGGGGAAGCATCCTCCTTGCAAGGAGGAAGATTTCCCCTCCAAAATCCCTCAAAAAGTGGATCTGATTATGTTGACGGTGTTGGACCCACCAACATTCAAGGGATCTGCCTGATATGAAGTCCCAATTAGACCTCACATTGTTTTGTGTAGGAACTCCATCCAGAATAAAGGCCCAATTTCCTTATTCTTAAATATATGCCTTAGCTCTTGTTGTCAGCAAGAGAGAGAGTGATTACAATGTACTTTCGCAAAGCAAGGGGGTGAGCCTGGTGAGTGTGTGATTGCAAGTGTGTCAAGGTTATTCTACTGTAGAGGGGAAAAGGAAGAAAAGTGAGCCTCTAAGAGAGATGTAATAATACCATCCAAGAAGAGACATGCATGAACCAAAAGTATGTCATCTAACACCTAGCGGAATAGTCCACAGCGTGTGTGATGGTCATTACACACAACATCTTAAGAAAGATCTGTTTAATTTCTTGCGGAATAGTCCACAAGGATGGGACAAAAATTACACACACAGTAATATGAGAAATATCTATCTAATATCCTACAGAATAGTCCACAAGGATGAGACAGAAATTAAAACCATTACATCACATTCTCAACAATATAAGCACTAAAATAACCGAAATAGCTCAACTATCTTAGTACATCTGAAAAACAAACATGAATTATAAACATTTGTAGAATAGTATTACAAACATTCATAAGTCATGCATGAATAACATGCTCACCTTGAAAGGCTTATGTTATTAAGTAAAAATTATGAGACACATATATACAATGAACAGCACTAGCTTCAATAGTGGAGCGTTGGAGCCACTCCTTGCTCCACAAAAGAACTAGATATTCTCTTTATTGCTTTGTTGGTGGAGCCAAGGTGAAAATTCCTTAGCTCATACAATGAGGGAGTATATATAATCAAGGGTGACTCTTTAACTACCCTCATTACTATTTGACTTCCCATGACTATTCAACTTACATGACCCGTTACATTCATGTATGTCCTTTGGACTTCCACTTTATAATACATTTTATTACAATGGAAATGATATACAATGTTGATGATGCAACATGACCACTCATGACATGACATGACATGACATTGCTGACATGGAAATTTTAAGCCAATGTTGCTGCTGAGAGTTAAGTATCTTCATGAGAGGGCTCTCCTTTACTCTTCTTCATTCCTTGGTGATAGGGATTCTTCAATGACCTCAAGTCTTGGGTAGTAGTCGCAAACTAGTGTCATTTCGCTTTATCTTGATTAATCATCTTGTAAGTTCAGTTTCAAGAGTGTCTTGGAGCGTGTTTTCATCCTTCTTATCCTTCTTCATCATCTCACCATGACTTGATGTAGTACTTGTTCCTGCAATTCACTCATGACGAGACGACATCAATCCGAAAACCTCTAGCCTAATATGATGCATTCTGATCCATGAACTGAGCCCGGGATAAGTGACAGGCTGGGAAAGGAGGCTTAGTGACTATGCAGCTATGCAATTCATGCAGGAAAGGGGTAGCCTTGAACCTTGAGACTACCCAGTGCATAGTTCAGGTTGGGCTGAGGGACAACACTGCACAGTTTCCAAAGTCAGTAGGGACAAGAAGGAGCGATGAGAGATGGTAAATCCAATTACGCAGTTCAGGAGGTAAAGGAGGCCTAGGTGACTACACATTGTGCAGTTATAAGGCTCAAGGTATTATCTTCTGTCTTTAGGTTGTGAATTTCACAGTTCAAGTCGGGATGGAGGATTTAATTGCGTGATTCTGGAGGTCAAGGTCGAGTCTTGGTCACAAAAATTTCGCAATGGAGAAATCTTTGGAATCCATTATTGTGAATTACGCAATTCCAAGTAGCAAGGCCATAGTCATCGGGTTGCTACTATGCATTAAATAGCCTAGGGAAGTCCTGGAGAAGCTGAGTTGCTTGGTCGAAATTTTTCCGGAAAATGACGAAGTGTGGGATCGGTGAGATTGATATGGACATCGATGGAATTTGACTATGATCACACACTTAGCATACTTGACAACTCAAAAAAAATAGATCATCGAAGACATGAAAAGAAATAGTTTTCCTCCGTGTGACATCTTCATGACCAATTACGACAAGTGTGACACCAAAGATACACTTTACAATGACCGTGATGACACTTGTGCGATGGTGCTCAAAACTTTGGAAATGAGTGTGATGAATACTTAAACAGTTAAAAAAACTCATTTGCACAAAGATGACCTCTTGAAATCACTCGAACAAGCTTATATATTCACATTAGTAGTCAACATGCCAAAAGGCAACACTTTGCCTATCTTGCAAAAGGTATCATAACACTTTACGAAAAGAAATGAAATGAACTTCGAATTTTGCGACAACCATAAACAAGACCAAGGAAGGATCCAAATTTTGGTATAGACATAAATTTTGGAGGAGGTTATAGTGGCTCGACAAATTCCCAACACTAGGAATCTTCATTTAATGACATGGAACACATTCCTAGATTTTCTTAATCAGTGGAGCTCCATAATTTTTTCAATAATTTCATAATATCTTGTTCATTTATTATCTAATATTGTTCCATCTAATAGTAGGGGCCAAGTCCCTATATTATCTCATTCAGAATTTACTCAATATTCTACAAAAATAAATAATATTAGGCACATAATATGCAGTTATCTCTAAACCTTCCTAAGAATATATTAAAGCTAAAAAACATTATTAAGTGTAGAAGGATAGATTTAATATAGCCTTTATGTGTCTAAGAAACGTTAGATGGGGATCAATTTTTATCTAATTTGGAGTCTTGTCAACTGCTTTTGTGGGATTGCATTAAAGTCTGGTAGTATATGTTATTTTTTTGGTCCTAGGAATCCCTTGACCGGTTTTGGTGAGGTTGCGGTAAATCCGGTAGTGTATGTTCTTGTTTTGGGCCTAGGAATCCCTTTACCAATTTTAGTAGTATTGCGATGAAGCCTACCTTTTATACCTTTGTTTGGGCCTAGGAATCCCTTAACCAGTTTTGGTAGGATTGTGCTAAAGTTTGAGGGTGGAGGTGGTTCGATATCTAGGAAGCCCTGGTAGATTTGGTCTTGAGTCCCACATTCATGCTTGGAATATGGCACGGAGGTGATTGGTTGAAATAAATATTTGGCTCATCCCAATATATGGTCGGGTGGTACGTGGAAGTCCGTGACTTGGTTGGATTTTTCATATGTTAATAATATCTCTTTTCCTATTGTATTTCATGATTAAATGTATTGGTTATTATGTGGATTTGACGGTTGTTTTATCATGGTTATTATTTTTGTTATATGTTGGTTATAAGCATGGTTTCATAACACGTTCTAGCTATGGCTCTGTATATGTTTGATTTAATGATGAATGGTTAATGAATGCATGAGCTAATAGATTTTATTGTAGCTATTATGAGAGGGAATTAGTACTTCTTAATGATTCTCAGATAAGTATCAAACCCTTATGTTCAAATATACATTCATGACATATAGATTACATGTTCCCCATATGTTTGGCGAAATTATTTTCATGGTTAGGCCTGGTTAGGTCAAGTTTTTGGCTCAAATTTGTATATTTATCTTTGACTTGATGTATTTTATCATTCTGGAAAGTATCATTAAGTTATGGGCAGTGGTCTGGAGACAAGCCCTGAAAAAGGTGGCACTAATTTTAAGGTCGCATGCCTAGGACTAATAAATTAGGACTGCAATTGCTATCTTGCAATCTTATGCATGCGACTGGAGGCCTACAATCACATGGATGTAGTGTTATTCCTATGGTTGGGAGTCCAAGTTAGTGAAAAAATAATCTGACTTAGGGTTTGGGCACCTAGAGGGGTGGTTTAGCTCTTGGGGTCATGTAGTTCCTAGGGAAGGTCAGTAAAGTTTCAGTTTTTTTATTCCAATTCATTAACTGTACTTAGGAGGTTGAGTCATGTAATAATAGCCCTCATCTCATGTTTACCCTGGTAGGCCGATAAAAGTGGGTAAATCTGGGAGGAGGCATTACAGAGTGGTATTAGAGAATGGTTCAATACTTGGACTGAATGGGCAGAATGTGTTTTTCATGCATGCATGTCAATGTCTATATGGTTGTTATGCCTACATTGTTATGGTTATTTTTATTCATGCATTATAGTGTCTATGATTAGCATCTATCTGGTCAATGTTACAGTTTGTGACATCATGCATGGTAATTGGATGATGATTGAGATGATGTCAATATATTGATATGATTATGTATATACATGCATCATACTAATCTAAATTGATTTCGTAGATGAGATAACCTCCCTTGAACTTCACTGAGGTGTGTTGAGTATGTTTATATTTGGTTTATCCGAAATTGTATGCTTACAGGAAGAAGAAGATCAAATATGACTAGAAAAATGGTGGATTAAAGTTCATGAGACTCTCCTTAGAGATCATATAAGAAACACAGAGACGAGTACTCCCTTGACATAGAAGACACCTTGAGAAGTCTAAAGGAAAAAATAAGAATTTGCAAATAAGATAATGACGAAATCATTTAATCATAGGAAATACTTTCCAAGGCACAAGAGAAACAAGCAGAGGTCAATGTAGTTATCCTTCATAGTTTTCCATATTTGTAGAGACATGGAAATCCATGGATCAAATATGGATAGGAGGACAACACTAATGGGGCATATGGTAGTAGGTCTCATGGTGGGCACAGTTTTGATAAAGATGACACGGTCAGAGATGATAGGTTCTTGGATAAACCTAATAGGAAAGGTAGTGGACATGGGTTCTATTCTAGTTATGGTTCAGATATGTGTCATGGTCATCATCGTTATAATCGTTATAGGAGAAGTGAAAGGGGATATTTGTCGGATGATTTCAACAAAGCCAAGCCACCTACATTTGATGGAGAGTTGAAGAAACCGGAAGATACAGAGGAATGATTGCTTAGGATGAATAAATTATTTGAATTGCATGACCATGCAGAGAACATGAAGGTTGGGAGAGTTATTTTCGGCCTCAAATGGAATCATACATCTAGTGGGAAGATTTGAAGCATGTCAAATACATCAGGATAGATGGGTTGATTTGGCATGAATTCAAGAGACTTTTTAGGAATAATTATTTGTCAAAGAGGTACTATGACAGTAAATCCAATGAGTTCTATGAGCTGAAGATGGGATCAAGTTCCTGGAGTTGTTGAGGTATGTGACATATCTTGAGGATGAGAAAACCAAAGTTCAGACATTTTTCAGTGGATTACCATTAGCATTTAAGGACTAGATTGAGTATAATGAGCCTCGGTCATTGAAATAATTCATTGGGAAGTTGAAGCATTGTTATGAGAATTCGAAGCATAAGACGAATTCTAAGCAATGTTGGAAAGGGAATGAAAAAGTTAAAGTTAAATGGCCACCAAAGTGAAAAATATCCCAGGATGAAAGTGAGAAAAATAATGTTTCTCCTTATAAAAAATTTAATGTTGTAGAGAAGGGATGTGGGTCACAGCCTAGAGAGCAGTAGAATAGAGGTGATGGTAGGAAACAGTTGCAGTGTTGGATATGTAGCAAGGAGAATCTCAAGAAGGATTGTATGTCATATCAAAGTAGTAGGCCTTATATTTACAGTTCTTAGGAAGCACATATAGTTGGGGATGTGGGGCAAAGAATTCCTCAAATCTATGTAGCGTTGGATAATAGGAATTCATATCACCAGGCATCTATTATCGAGATGGAAGGTAATATTTTTTATCAATTTGTTTCTATTTTGATTGACCTTGGATCTAATTATATTTATATTAATCCTGACCTGGTGGATAAGTGTGGTTTGATAAAAGAAGTGCATGCAGATTCCTCATTGATGTAGTTGGATACAGGTACTAAGAAAAGAGTTCATCATTGGATAAGATCTTGTGCATTTGAGTTGAATGGTATGCCTACATCAACGCATCTAAATGTTCTTCTAGGTTTCGGAAGGAGTTATTTGCAATTTTAGGTACATATTTGGCCTTCAGTAGATTTTATCATCCACAGACATATGGATAGATAGAGAGGGCCAATAGGATGCTGGAGGACATTTTTAGGATGTATGTTATGCACCAGCAAAGGAGATGGGAGTAGTATCTTTCACTAGTTGAGTTTTCTTACAATAATGGGTATCAGGATTCACTAAGGATGAGTCTGTTTGAGGCACTGTATGGGTGAAGTTGTAATACTCCTATCAGTTGGAGTGATCCAATGAACAAGTTACTTATAGGACCGAACATGTTGGAAGAAATGGAATAGGAAATGCAGGTTATAAAGAATAATCTAAAGGCAACACATAATAGAAAAAATATTTATGCAGATCATAACAAGGTGTTTAAGGATTTTTAGGTTGGGGAACATGTGTATTTATGTATAAGTTCCAAGAGAATCTCCTTAAGGATTGGTTCATGTGCCAAGTTGGTACCTCGCTATTGTGGGCCTTTCGAGATCCTTGAGAGGATTAGACAAGTGGCCTATAGACTTTCACTACCGCTGACAGTGAAATTCCATGATGTTTTCCATGTTTCATTGCTTGAAATATATGTGAAGGATGTTGTAGGTGGAGCTAGAAGGAGAACTCCAGCCAGAACCTCATTGCATTTTGTAGTTGAAACAACTCATCCTCCAGAACCGAGAAATCAAGAAAGTTAAAGTGCAGTGGAAGCACTTTGGTCCTGATGAAGCTACATGGGATATGGCTGATTAGATGCAGGCTACGTAACCTTCATTGTTTGTCGATTGAGGAAAAGGAGTTTTTGTTTATGTAAATATTTATGTATGGTTTTTACTATAAATACCACAATAAGTTGTGTTATAAAGCTTCAATAAGTGGTATGGTTGTCATGTTGTTATGTTTGTCATGTTGTTTTTTCTTTCAGCAGGTTGTCATTATAAATACTGCATCGAGCTAAGTTATAAAGCTCTATGGGAAGTATGTTTTGGTTTTAGCGGTATTTTTGGTCATAGGTGTCATAGAACACCGAGGAAGATGTTACCCTAAGGGTAAGGGGTCTATAAAAACTCAGGGTTAAAATTTCATGTAATAAATTTAATAAATACAAAATAATACCAAGGTCATGGGACACGTATTCCAAGATGAATGTTGGGAAAAACATCCTAGTTGGCGTTCATTTGGTTTATTATGGCTAAGGAAATTAGAAAAGGCAGTGAAAAGGAAAAGACATACTTATTTGTATTTTTATTAATGAAATGATGGAAAATATGAGAAAAGGGAGATGAAAGGTCACAAATTTTCATGAGGAAATTGAAGAAAAATTAAGGAAAAACGAAGAAAATAGGGGCCTCAATGATAAAAAGGATTTTGAGGATCAGTTCACAGCTTTTGTTAGTGTGTGAAACCTTTTTTTCAGTTTTATATTGGAGCTTTCTTCTATTATTTCTCTCTCTCATACTCTTACACACTTAGAGAATTCTTGGAGCACTTTAGCAATTGGGAATGAAAGCAAAGGAAGGACAAGGAAAGAAAGGAAAAGTTGGATCTAGTAGCTTCAGCAAGAATACTTGCAGGTAATAGGTTACATGTGTGATTTCCTAGTTGGTTTGTGAATGCATGGTACATTCATGTATGTATTTGGTTCTCTTGTTGTCATTGGCATGGGTTTTTCCAAGTGTGATAGTGGTTTAATTCTTGCCTTACCATTTTTGGATAACCATGGTGTGATGGGGTTATTTCATTCAGTTGAGCTTTGGATTTCCAAATGGTTTTGGAACCAGGTGAGGTGATATTAGGAAAATTCCCAACGGCCTAGGAATCCCTTGACCGATTTTGGTGGGATTATGGTAAAGCCTGAGGGTGGAGATGGTAAATTCCTCAACATATTGGTGAATAAATTTGGAGGCCTCCAATCTTGTTTTGGGCCTAGGAATCCCTTGAACGGTTTGGAGGGATTGTGGTAAATCTTGGTAGTGTATGTTCATGTTTTGGGCCTAGGAATCCCTTGACCAATTTTAGCAAGATTGTGATAAATCCTAGTTGTTTATACCTTTGTTTGGGTCTAGGAATCCCTTAACTAGTTTTGGCAGGATTGTGGTAAATTCTAAGGGTGGAGGTGGTTCGATATCCAAGAAGCCCTGGTAGATTTGGTCTTGAGTCCCACATTCATACTTGGAATATGGCACAGAGGTGATTGGTTGAAAGAAATATTTGGTTCAGCTGAATCTATGGTCGGGTGGTACGTGGAAGTCCCTTACTTGGTTGCCTTTTGCATATGTTAATAATATCTCTTTTCCTATTGTATTTCATGAGTAAATGTATTGTTTATTATGTGGTTTTTATGGTTGTTCTATCATGTTTATTATTCTAGTTAAAATCATGGTTTCATAACAGGTTCTAGCTATGGCTCTCTATATGTTTGATTTGTTGATGAACGGTTAATGAATGCATGAGCTAATAGATGTTATTGTAGCAATTATAAGAGGGCAGTAGACCTTCTTGATGATTCTTAGATAAGTATCAGACCCCTATGTTTAGATATACATTCATTACCTGTAGATTACATGTTCACCATACGTTTGACGAAATTATTGTCATGGTTAGGCCTAGTTAGGTCAATTTTGTGGCTTAAAATTTGTATATTTATCTTTTTCTTGATGTATTTTATCATTCTGGAAAGTATCATTAAGTTTCAGGAAGTGGTATGGAGACAAGCCTTGAAAAGGTGGCACTAATTCCGAGGTTGTGCGTTCATAACTGAGAAATTTGGATTGCATTCGCTACTTTGCAGGCTTATGCATGCGACTAGAGTCCTACAGTCGCATGGAAGTAGTGTTATTCCTATTGTTGGGAGTCTAGGTCAGTGAAAAAGAAATCTGACTCATGGGTAGTTTAGCTCTTGGGGGTCATGTCGCTCCTAAGGAAGGTCACTAAAGTTTCAGTTTGTTGATTCCACTTCCATGATTGTACTTAGGAAGTTGAGTCATGTCATAGTAGCCCTCATCTCATGTTTACCCCAACAGGCCAGTAAAAGTGGATAAATGTGGGAGAAGGTGTTATAGTTTCCATAATGGTTATGCGAAAGTAGTATCATGTACATGGTTTCTTTTTTTTTTTATATTATTGCTATGTTTCTAACGATTATGCAGGAATGACAATACATAAATTAAGATAGCATCATATTAAGTTCAGCTAGGATAGCAGAGGTTGGTACACCATAGATCCTTATGGCCAATAAATGATCAGAAATATGGTATAATATAGCTATGACCACACAACCATAGACATGAGGAAGAAAGATCAGTTATCCAAGGGGGAGGGGTAATATCTCTTGATTGGATGGATAACTTAAGGAGCCTAATGGTTGAGGTCAAAAATTTTAAGGCAAATAATGAATATAGGTAAGAGCCTAGGAAAAGCAAGTTGAAATCAATACATCTAAGGCTTTCAAAGCCTCTCAGATCTATAGAAGCAGAAGCAGCATGAGCTGGAAACTAGTCACCAAGGAAAGGGAACCCTTTAGGAATCAGAAGAGAAAAAAAATGGAGCAGATGGCAGCAGGTCAAGGAAGAGAAATATGTGGGAGAGTGAAGACACTATGAAGGGGAATGTATTGCTAAGTACCCCAGAAGAAAGGACACACACTTATATGCGTCAATATGGTGGATATTTAAAATCTACTACCAAGAGGCACCATCATCACTCTCATAATTATCATCATCATCATAAAATAAGAAATGAAAAGGAGTATATTCCAAAGGAATTTAAGAATTACAAGCCACCCACATTTGATGGAGATATGAAGAAATATGAAGATGTAGAAGCCTAGTTTTTTGGCATGAAGAATTTTTTCAAAATTTGAGATTATTTTAAAAATATGAAAGCCAATATTTCCACCTAAAGTTTGAAAGGAAAGGCATATATATGGTGGGAAGATCTGAAATTTTTCAAAGGCATTGTTGAAGATGAATTGACTTGGGGTGAATTTCAAAATATTTTCAAGGATAGATATTTGTCCAAGTGATATTATGACAATATGACAAAGGAATTTTATGAGCTTAGAATAAGGCAGATGTCAAATGAGGAATACATCACCAAGTTTCTAGAGTTATTGATATATGTGCCATATCTCAAGGACAAGAAGGCCACAATCCATAGGTTCATCAGTGGGATTCCTATGACATTCAGAGAAAGAATTGAATTTATGGAACCCCATACATTGAATGATGCCATTGAGAAATTGAAACATTGTTATGAGCAGAAAAAGCGTAGGTTAAAAATTAAAAGCGACTGGAAGGTAAAGAACAACAGTTGAAATAAAAATAAATGGCCCAAGAAATTCACAGATAAAAAAGGAAGTAAACAATGGTCCGCCATAAATCGATTCCAACAAAAAACCAGCCCAGCTGCTGAAGGGAATATGCAAAATCCAACATTAGAGAATTGAAATAAAGGATAAATTAAAGTGTTGGACATGTGCTAGAAAAAAAAAAAGGATTTCCCAGGTCAAAGAAACATAGGGCTTAATATTTATAGTGCCCAGGAATCTCGCACAGAGGGGGACGTAGCTCAGAGCTTACCCAGAATTTATGCAGTCATGGAAGATCACCAAGAAAATCACCAAGCATCCATCATTTATATGGAAGGTAAGATGTGTTATCAATTCATTTCCATTTTAATTGACTTTGTTCTAACTACAGTTATGTCATCCTAGAGCTTGTGGAAAAGTGCAATTTGATTAAGAAATTGCACATAGATCCATGTTTAGTTCATATGGAAACTTATACAAAGCGAAAAATTAGTTTCTGGGTGAAACCGTGTGCATTTGAACTTAGTGGCATGCCCATAACAGCACACTTAAATTTATTTCCATTTGATGAGTATAGCATAATACTAGGCATGGATTGGTTGTACATGCATAGGACCAATGTGGATTATTTTGAAAAATAATTTGAATGCTTGGATCATGCTGGGAGAAGGAAAATATTACAAGGCAAGAGAAAACCAATTCCAGTCAGATTAATGATAGCAATGCAGGATAAATGCAGTTTCCAAAAATGTTGTAAATTATTTATTTTTCAAATATCTAGCGATAAAGAAGCTAATGCCAAAATTGGACAAGAAGTGAGTTACTGAAGAATTATCTGGTGTTTCAGAAATATGGGAATGTGTTTCCAACCGATCTACTTAGGTTACCTCCTTATAAGGAAGTAAGTTTCTCTATTGAATTGGTTCCTAGAGCAGCACCAGCATCCAAAGCACCATACGGGATGAGCATTCCTGAGTTGCTAAAGCTAAAATTGCAACTGAATGAAATTTTGGATTAAGGTTACATGCCACCAAGTGTGTTGTCATGCGTAGCTCCATTATTATTCGTGAAGAAAAAGGATGGGATGCTCCAACTCTATATGGACCAATGGAAATTGAATAAAGTGACCATTAATAACCGGTGTATGATGCCACGGATTGATGACTTATTTGATCAGCTAAGGGGAGCATCAATATTCTCCAAGATCGATTCAAGGCCTTTGTATCATTAAGTGCACATAAAATAAGGGGATATCCACAAGACTTATTTTAGGACAAGATACAGGCATTATGAGTTTGTCATTGGTACCCTTTGGGATTACTAATACCCCTACCACTTTCTTGTGTCTAATGAATAGTGTGTTGTGTCTTTTTTAGAAAAATTTGTCATCATTTTTGTTGATGATATATTGGTGTATTAAAGCACTGAAGAATAGAATTTAGCAGCAATATTGTAATTTCTAAGAGAGAATAATATTTATGCAAAGCTTAGTAAATGAAATTTATTCTAATTGCAGGTTCATTACTTGGGACATATTGTGTCAAGGGAGGGAGTAGTAGATGAACCATAGAAGATTAAAGAAATCATGGAATGGCCAACACCAAATAATGTGAAAGAGGTTAGATAATTCATGGGATTAGTAGGTTAATATTGGAGATCCATCTTAAACTTATCCAAGATTGGACATCTTATCACACCCTTGCAAAGAAATGGAAATAAATTTGAATGGACAACTGAGACACAACAAGATTCAATCAATTGATATATCTTCTCACAAATGCACCAATGTTGAGGATTGAATATCCTCATAAGGACTTTGTAGTATGCACAAATTCCTACAAGGAAGGGCTTACTAGAGTATTGATACAGGAAGGTAAAGTGGTGTGCTATGAGTCCCCAAAGCTAAATGAACATGAAAAATATTACGTAACTCATGATCTGGAATTAGCTACCTTTATCCATGCACTGAAGATGTGGAGGAAATATCTTCTTGGCAGAAAATTCACCCTAATGACTAACTCATGGAGGGTTTAAGTATTTATTTGGACAACCCAAGTTAAATGCAAGGCAAGCAAGGTGGTTGGCCATGCCCAATGATTTTTTATTTTTAAATGAGATATATAAAGGGAAAAGAGAACAAGGTGGTTGATGCACTTAGCAAAAGGATTCCAATGAATCATCTAGAAGCCACAAGCTTTTATAAAGTGGACCTGGTAGAAAGGGTCAAAAATGTACGACAACATGATTAAAAATACCAACAAATAAAGGATAAGTTACAACAATATGGTGCGGATGAAGAGTATCATCTCACAGGCGATGGTCTAATCAAATTCAAGAGTAGAATATATGTGCCAAATAGTGATGAATTGAAGGGGCTCATCATGAGAGATTTCCATAACAATCCATATTCATGCCCTCCCAAGTACCAAAAGACTCTCACAACCATTAAAAAAAAATCTTTTGGAAAATTTTGAATAAAGAAGTGGTTAATTTTGTTTTTAAATGCATAGAATTTCAGCAAGTAAAAGTTTAGTACAACCATCTCGCAGGTTAATTTCAGCCCATTCTGGAATGGAAGTGAGAGGTGATCTCAATGGATTTCATTACAGACCTCCAGATAGCATGATTCAATTATCGTGGTGATCTAAAAGTTGAGAAAGGTGCCTTATTTTGTGGTGGTAAAATCCACCAACTCAGCCTGTGAGGTGGCTCAAATTTTCATAAGGGACATTGGGAGGTTGCATGGAGTTCCCAAGAATATCATCTCAAACAGGGATTCTAAGTTTACTTCCAATGTTTTGAAGGAGCTATTTGCAGGATTGGGGATTGAATTGGCCTTTAGTACTGCTTATCATCTACATACGAATATACAAACATAAAGGGTGAATAGAATCCTTGAAGATATGTTGAGTGCGTATGTAATGCACCAGAAAAACAAGTGGGAAGAGTATCTTCCACTTGTATAATTTTCATATAATAATGGCTACCAAGATTCCTTGAAGATTATCCCATTTGAGGAATTATATGGGAGGAGTTGCAATAAAACCTATCAGTTGGAGTGATCCAGTGAGTAGGGCCCTTATTTGGAAATAATATGCTCAAAGAAATGGAGCAAGAAATTAAAATCATCAAACATAATTTGAAGGTGGCACAATACAAGAAAAATGGTTATGAAGATTAGCATATGGTACATAAATATTTCCAAGTTGCTTTACATGTTTATTTGTGGATTAATCCCAAGAAAATATTCTTAAAAAATGGTTCATGTTCCGAGTTGGAACCCTTTTTTTTTGGACCTTTTGAAATCCTCGAGAGGACTGGACCAGTGGCCTACACTCTAACCACGTCTCATCAGTAAAATTCCATGATGTTTTCCATGTTTATTTGCTTAAAATATATGTACATGATTATAATCATGTGATTGATTGGTTTGTACTATAGGTAGAACTAGATAAAGAGTTACAGTCAGAGTCCCTATGCATCCTAAATCAAAGGAGCACCACGCTCGAGAATTGAGCAATAGAGCAAGTCAAAGTGTAGTGGAGGCACTTTGGGCCCGAGGAAGCTACTTAGGAAATGGCTAACTCAATGAGAGAAGCATATTCCTTTTTGTTTTCTAGTTAAATCAATCGTATATGAACTATAAATGATATACAGAGCTATGTATATAAAGGCCCATAAGCATTATGTATTTTTTTAAGCATGTCTATTATGTTACTTATTAGTAAAGAACACTAAGGACAGTGTTCCCCCAAGGGGGCGGAGTTTCTGACAGCCCCAGTTGCTTAATATCATCTTGCAATGTAAATAGTTTCATAAAATAAATATGGGTTTATTCATGGGACACATATTTGATAGGATGGGGAGGTCACTTGCTTGGGATGTTTAGTTTACTTGCTACATAAAAATTGGATTGTTTTGGGACAACCATTGAAGGTTGGTTGTTGTACCTTTAATGGAATCATATGTCAAAATTTATGGAACTACAAGAAAAGTACATAGACCATGCTTACCTTGGGAGGTTTGATAAGAAAAAAAATGAGAATTTTGTGAGTTTTGGGTTGTGTAGGTAGTGGGAAAAATTAGGGAAGGAAACGAGTTCAACCTAGGGAAAATGGGGGTAGGAGGAAATGGAGGGGGGAGTCAAATATAGAAAGAGAATGCACTTAGGAGCGTGGAGAACCAAAAGAAAATTCAAACGCAGAGAAAAGAATTGAGGAAAGAGAGTATTAGAGTAAAAAGAGAAGGGCAGAGAATAGACAAGAGACGAAGGAAAAAGGCAACAGAAGGGAAGGCAGGAGAAGCTTAGAGAAAGGAAGCATTAGGGGAATTTTGAGGTCTAAAATGGGCCTCCTAAGGAAATAATAAAATAATAGCTAAACCAATATAATAATATTTATGAATTTTCAGTTTACTTTTTGCACCACAATCCATGTAACCATAGTTAAATTCAATTCAAAAGTTGTACGAAAATAAAATTAATAAAAAAATTGTATTGATGTGACTATAAATAAGAATGAGTTTTTCAAGAAAAATTCATTGTCATTGAACAACTAAAGCATTTGTCCTTTGTACTTAAATAACTTAAAATAAATTATAAATATAAATTTATAAATTCTTAATTATATTATATGCTATTAATTAAAATTTATATTATTTAAATCATATAATAACATGTAATTAATATACTATATAAAAATAATATAATATAATATAATATAATAAATGTATAGGGATATGCATTGTTTTTTTAAGAAATATAAAATGACAATAATATATCTTTATTCAAAAAGTGTGAAATGACATTTATTATGAGTACTTTACTTTGACTTTAAAAGTAATTAGAGCACTATCATGGTTAACCATGAGTTTTTATCCACCATTGAGAATGTGTCAAGTAAGTACCTTTAACTCAAGCAATTCCACCTCAACCACTAGGGATGATGCCACCCCCTAAAATGTGATTGGTTCTCATAAAGTGAATTTTGATTGTACATATTCCTTAGGAGGCCCATTTTAGACCTCAAAATTCCCCTAGTGAATGTAAAAAACAAGAGCAACATTCAGTTGGCAGGAGAATTCAAGGAAGAAATCACTTCCAAGTGGGGAAGGAATTTTCTCTCGAGTCCATTGGCCAGAGGGTGAAGATGGTGAATCTTGGAAATACTTAAGGGATGGGGTGGAGGAATTATTATTGGGGGGGATTATTGGATTTTTTTTGGATGGCCTCCTTATTGTATGTTTGATTTGTTGGGGTTCTAA
This sequence comes from Pinus albicaulis, assembly GCA_034641835.2. NCBI lineage: Eukaryota > Viridiplantae > Streptophyta > Pinopsida > Pinales > Pinaceae > Pinus > Pinus albicaulis. The sequence continues at coordinate 931,488,082 of CM076582.1, forward strand.
AATCTCCAATTTGGCTGGAACCATGGTGTGATTTCCGTAGGGTGGAGACGGTGAGTCTGTAAACTTCCTATGTATTATTTTTCTCATGGGTCTACTGAAGGGTGGAGACTGTCAGTCTTTGGATTCCCTATGCCTTGTGATTACAACTCAGCTGAAAGGTGGAGATAGTGATGTTGGAAAAAATACTGAGAGGGGGGGGGTGAATCAGTGTTTAGAGCTTACTGAACAGATTTTAACTTTTTCTTTACAGAATTCCATACGCGACTTTGAGGAACCCAACTCGCGTATACACGTGCAAATACTGAAATAAATTAGCGTATACTGATACTAATCGGGGCCCCATATAGAATGTACCACCACTAGTTCTCTTTCGACCATCAACATTTCCAGCCCAATTTGCATCTTTGTAAGCATGAAGAGTGAGATCAGCATTCTTTGGATACCATAGACCAAAGTCTTGAGTCCCTTGTAAATATTTGAATATTCTTTTTACAACCTGAAGGTGAGACTCTTTTGGATTAGCTTGGAATCGTCCAACAATCCCAACTACATGCATAATGTCTGGTCTTGTCCCGGTGAGATAAAGTAGACTTCCAATCATGGATCTGTATTCTGGTTGATTCACCATGGGAGAATCATCATGAGAACTGAGGTTACACCCAGTTACCATTGGTGTACTTACATGTTTGCAGTCTTCCATCCCATACTTCTTTAGAATTTTCTTAAGATATTTTGCTTCAGATAAAAATATGCCATACGTTTCTTGTTGCACTTGTAAGCCAAGGAAAAATGTTAGTTCCCCAAGTAAAGACATTTCAAATTATTGTTGCATAACATAAGCAAATTTCTGACTCATGGACTCTTCATTACTTCCAAAAATGATTTCATCAACATATACTACTACAATCAATAGTTTATCATTTTCAATTTTTGTGTATAAGTTGCTATTAGCATATCCCTTTGAAAATCCTTGTTGATGAAGATATTTGTCAAGACGATAGTACCATGTCCTTGGAGCTTGTTTGAGACCATATAAAGCCTTTTTAAGTTTACAAACAAGTTTTTCATCATTGTCAAAAATTAATCCTTCTGGTTGTTCTATATAAACTTCTTCTTCTAGATCACCATTGAGGAAAGCAGATTTAACATCCATTTGATAAACTTTGAATTGTTGAAAGCTTGAAAAGGCAAGAAACATTCTTATGGCTTCAAGTCTAGCTACAGGAGCAAATGTTTCTTCAAATTCTAGACCTTCTTGTTGAGCATACCCTTTACAAACAAGTCTAGCTTTGTTTCTAATAAAATCTCCATTTTCATTTAACTTGTTTTTGAATATCCATTTTGTTCCAATAACATTTTTATCATGAGGTCCTGGAACTAATTCCCAAGTATGATTCTTTTCAATTTGATCAAGTTCTTCATTCATGGCTTGAATCCAACATTCATCTTTGCTAGCTTGATTGACATTATGTGGTTCAATAGTGGATAGAAATCCCAGATAGCTAGGAGATCCTACAAGAGTTCTTCTTGTTTGGACACCTGATCCCTTTTCTCCCAAAATTTGAGATTTTGGATGATTCTTTTGAATATACCCGGATGGAGCCTTTTCAAATAGATCTTCTTCTGGTGCTTCATTGGGTTCACCTTCTATATTATTGTTGTTTGATGCAAGAAGATATACATTACCATCATCTTCATTTGTTGTTTTTATTTCCCCTTTTGGAGCTGAGAGAGACTCATCAATTACAACGTCAATGAATTCAACAATCTTCCGAAGTCTTTTATTGTAACATTTATATGCTTTACTTCTAGAAGAGTAACCAAGAAATATTCCTTCATCTGCTCTAGGTTCAAACTTGCCAAGTTTTTCATCATTGTTCTTGATAAAACATTTGCTTCCAAAAACTCTAAAATGCTTTACAGTGGGAAGATTACCATACTAGAGCTCATATGGAGTTTTATCATTGTTCACACGAACATGCGCCTTGTTAAGAATATTTACAGCGGTATGTGTTGCTTATCCCCAAAATGTGTCAAGTGTTTTAGAATCATTAAGCATAGCTCGATCCATTTGTTGAACTATTCTATTCATTCTTTCTACTATGCCATTTTGTTGTGGGGTACCAGCTACAGAAAACTGTCTTTTATGCCATGTTGTTCACAGAAATCAAAGAATTCATCTAATATATATTCACCTCCTTGGTCAGATCTAAGACATTTAATTTTTAGATCTAATTCATTTTCAACCAGGGCTTTGAAGATCTGAAATTTTTCAAATGCTTCATCTTTGTGTTTTAGCAACCCAATCCAACACATTCTAGAGAAATCATCAATAAACAGAATATAGTATTGTTCTCCACGGGGTGACTTTTTCCTCATAGGTCCACATAGGTCGGTATGAATGAGTTCAAGAGGCTTACTTGCTTATCCTTCTTTGGCATTGAATTGCATTCTGGTTTTCTTACCGAATTGGCAAGATTTGCATATGGTACTTTCAGGCAAAGTAATGTTGGGAAGATCACGAACAACTTTGAGTCTACTAGATTTGCTGATTTGAGAGAAGCTCAAATGCCCCAATATTTTGTGCCATAACCAATTTTCTGAAGATTTACCCACGTAACATTTTTCTTTACAACTTTTCAATACAAATTGCTTGGTGTTCTAGTTCCTTTTATTATTGTTTTTCCTGTGTCAAGTTCATGTACCACCCATTCTTTTGAGCTAAAGACAACTTCAGTTCCTTGATCACACATTTGACTTACACTTAACAAGTTATGTTTTAATCCATCCACATACATAAGATTGTTAGCTTTCACCTTTTCCTTTATAAAAACAGAACCTTTTCCCTTAATAACAGCAGGAGTATCATTTCCAAAAGTAACATTCTTTTCTCTTTCTAGAGCATTGTATGCAAGAAGTTTATTTCTGTCACCTTTCATGTGTTTTGGGCATCTGCTATCAATGTACCATTGATTTTATTCTCCTTCTGCAAATAAAGCTATGCCACAATTCTCAACCTATAAGTCCTTTTTTCTCCATACCTTGGAACTTGAAGGTATATGCTCTTTTGGCTGAAGTTTGCTCCTGCATTCAGATTCTTCATGACCAAATTTATTGCAATAAGCACATTCAATTTCATTTTGAAGAGGAGAAAAGTTGTTATATTTATTCTTCTTTATTCTGGTCTCATTTCTTTGCTTTCTTTCTTCTCTGGTCATGATGTTTTTGTATGCAACACATTGAACAGCTTTATGACCAAAATTATGACATGAGAAACATTGTCCATTAAACAAGAAATTTTTGTGATCATGGAACCTTATATTTGTGTTTACCTGTTGATTGGTATTTCTCTGAAAGATATTTATGTTATTGTTCTTTGTATTAAGGTGGTCATGCTTTACCTGTAAAGTTTCTTTGTTCCCTTGCTGAGTGACAGAATGTTGTAAGCTAGTTGTAGCTGCATTTAGATAGTTTGGTGTTGAAGACTGAGAGGATTCTCCGACATATCCAAGACCTGTCTTTAAAAGAGGAGAACGTTATACCTTGATAATTTCATCTAAGGTTTCAGATCCTTTAGAAAATCTAATATTCAAAGTTTTCACTTTCTCAATTTCTTTTCTTAGACTTACTATTTCACATTCTAATTTCTCATTATGTTTCTCCTTTTCTACAAGCTGATTCTTTCGAGTTTCTATGGATATTTTGTTTTCTTCCAAACATATTTTGAGCTGATTGATTTCTTCAATAAAATCATTATCTTATAGGGCATCCATAAAGGTATCCTTAGCCTCACTAGAATATTTTTCAAATGCCATGAGAAGTCTAACATCTTGATCAGATTCTCCTTCTTCACTATTTGATAACCCATCACTATCTTCGTGAGTATAATAACTTTTTCTATTGATAAACCAATTCTTATTTCCTTTTGATACTTCCTTTCCTTTTTCATGAATTTCCTTATCAAGAAATTTTGCGACATAATGACCAACTCTTCCACAAGCACAACATTTAAAAGGAAGCTTACCTCTGAACCTTCCAGTGCCAAGTTGTAGCTTCTTCACAAAATTTACCTCATCTTCTTATGAAATATACCCTGATCCTTCTGTTTCATGTACTTCTTTTCCTTTTGCAGCAGCTCTAAAGACAGCTTCTTTGACTTCAGATGGACCTCATTTTCTCATTTCACAAGCAGTTAGAATACCATGAAGTTGAACAATACTAAGAGTTTGTAGATCCTGCTTCTCTTTAATAGCAGACACTTTTGACTCAAATTCGGAAGTTAGAGATCTTAAAACCTTTTCTACCAAAGTAGTGTCAGTTATGGTTTCACCCAAATTTCTCATACGATTTACAATATCATCCAGACGTAAAAAGAAACTGGCAATGCTCTCCTCATTATGCATCCTGAGATTTTCATATTGAATTATGAGAGTTCGGAGTTTAGCACTTTTTACCTTTGTATCACCTTCATAGCTTAGAATGATTTTGTCCCATATCTCCTTTGTTGTATTCAACTGCATGACTTTGACAAATTTTGATTCAGTTAGACTCCCCAATAATGCATTGACTGCCTTTGCATTAGTTTCATATTTCTTTCTTGTCGTTGCATCTATTGGAACTGAGGCTGGATATTGATAACCTCCTTCAACTATAGCCCATACATCTTCTCCAAGAGACTGAAGATAGGATCTTGTCCTTGTCTTCCAGAAGATTAAATTTTTTCCGTTGAAGAGAGGAGGCCTGATAGATGTTGTCCCATCTTGATTGCTCATCTTGGTTGATCTTCCTTCTAGTGGTTAAGCTTCTTCAGAAGGACCTTCTCTGATACCAATTGTTGGAAAAAATACTGAGGGGGGGGAGTGAATCAGTATTTAGAGCTTACTGAACAGATTTTAACTTTTTCTTTACAGAATTCCATACACGACTTTGAGGAACCCAACTTGTGTATACACACGCATATACTGAAAGAAACTAGTGTATACTGATATAATTTTATAGTTTAGAAAGCTTTTCAGGAACAATATTTAAATCAGTTTACCAATCATGCATTTGTTAGAGAATCAGTAAATATGTGCAGTAATAGTAGTATAAATCATCACACACATGTACACCAATATTTAAGGTGGAAACCCAATTCTGGAGAAAACGACTCTTGTTGTCATCTCTGTCTTCAATATTTATTATATGGAAAAATTGTTTACAATATAGTACTGATGCAGACTCGTATCAGTACGCAGACATCTACCTGTAGAAGGCTACTACCTTCTCTCGTTTTCCAGCTGCTACTGGAAGGGAGCTACAACCCCCTTTCTTCTTGTTTACCAGCCACTCCTGGAAGGGTGCTTCAACCCTCTGAACAGAACACCAGCTTCCACTGGCAGGAAGCTTCTACTTCCATACTGAGGGCTTCAACCCTCAGAACCACTGCATACCACGTTTCATCAATTTTCATACTGGATCAAACAGCATCAACACAACTCTTCATAAACATCAATAACCATAAGTTTTACCCAATACATCAATCAGAACAGTGAGACCACTGTAATCAGATCATCATAAATAAAACAGACTTCATAATAAATATGCAGATATAAACTCAACCCTGAACCATCATCAACTTAAAATGCATACGCTACTTCGCTTCACTGAACCCGTGTATATACACGCTTTCCTTCATACCAACCTGCGTATAGCTCTGTGAATACTGTTTTTCAGAATGTAATTAGTCTCATATCCATATATGAGGCTTTCAGTTAGATATATTTAGAAATGCAAAACCCTTCATCAGTTAGTCACCATCAACCATGTTTATTCTCTCATTTATCAGATTTTTACATAATCAACTTACCAGCATATACAATATTCAAACAACCCAGATCTTCAAGAAGACTTCATTGACAGTCAGCAGACAAATAGCAGGAATCACAGAAAAACATCTGCAATAAGCTTCAGAAAACCCTAAACTTTCATACGCGCTTTTTCTGAAGCAAACCCACGTATATACACGCTTTTACTGAGATGAAATAGTGTATAGATCTGTAAATGTAACTTTTGCAGAATGAACGAGATCCATAGAACTTTCCCAATTTCTTTCATTTGACTTCAGCAAACTTGCGCCCGGTCATAGATCTAATCATCTCTTCAATGGATCACACAAGAGCATAGTCATTTCAGATCTAGAGATCATGAACCATCATTGTATCCATGGGTGCATCATAAATTCATATCTATCAATTAAAACAAAGTTCATCCCATGCATATATGCCTCAGAGAAAATTCTTCATTAACAACCCTTGCTATTGCACACATTGCACTATGATCTTCTTCTCCTTATATATATTTAGATTTTACCAATACCATGAGTCAAAACCACACAACTGCTGATGGTATTCTTGGATGGAATCAAATAGACAATACAACGTTCAATACTATGCGCTAATACCATGGTAATTCCCCTTGGTATCATAATTTTAGAGCGTAAAATGCATACGTGACTTGTGTCGTTCTTATCTGCATGTATATGTGACTTCTCGTCATAAAAACTGCATATATACTTATCCTGAATGTATACATGGGTTGCCTTCATAAAAGTAGTGTATACATTGCATCCATACGCGGGTTGCCTTCATCAAACCTGCGTATACAGTATGACATCTTATATTTATCATTTCTCTGGCACTTACTGGAATTCCTTTCTCTGTCACATCTGAACTAACCTGTAGAATCATCATTTTTACATCTTTAACAAATAGGTTGCTATCAAAACGAAAATTCATCAAGAGGTTTCCATCAAGTACAACATCATCAAGACGTTGCCATCAAGGAAAACATATTTCATCATATTGCCAACAAGTGATTCTCTGGATTCCCTATGTATCATTGACTTCCACTCAGTTGGAGGGTGGAGGCAGAAGGACCTATGGTGTCCTAGGAGAAACTGGAGCTAGTGTTTTCAGCCTTGAGAAACAAACCCTTAGTGTATGGAATTTGGCTCGGGGGTGATAGATGAAAGAGACAATTGGCCGCATCTATCTACTTTTGGGTGGAGATTCCTAGTCCCGAACTTAGTTTCCCAAAGATAAGTATTTATTTATTTTTTAACTGATTCGGTTGCTATTTTATATTCAAAAAAAAGAGGGGAAGGAATTCCCAGTTACTTTTGGATGATGGAGTAGATAACCATGGAGGGGTGATGTGGCAAAATACCGAGCCTCCTTTGTGATGACTATTACTACTATACTTCATAACATATTCTTAATATATTCTAACAAACTACGATAGCATAAGTGAAAACTTAAATGACGTGATCAGAAGAGAAAGATGGAGGAGTGAGGATTAGTCTTTGCTGATTTTTTGACCATTAGAAGCATCACTGTTGTCTTTATTATTGCCTGGATTTCCAGTGGTGACATTGTTAGAGCTGGAACTAGGTGTTGAACGCTTGTCAAGCATGTAGCGCAATATCTGCAAGGATTATTGCATGTGAGAACAACGATTAGTGGCCCCCTTAGCTGCTCCTGGAAGGATTGTGCTTGATGATAAAGAAAGACAGTGTCAACTTGATGTTTCTCTTCCATAATCCTTAATTGACCTCTTATTAGCTCCATCTCAGCTTGAAGATCGACACAATGAAAACAGTTTTCATTCCTCGTGATATCAAAAGGAGGAGAGGTTAGGATTGCTAGTATATGAGTGAGAGTTCGAATGGCAAGAAGGAGTTCAAATTCACTATTAAGGGAAGCACACAGTGCACTGATGGAGGCAGAATTTTTGTTGGAAACTCTACTCTGCTGGAAAATAGGCGAAGTGGGTGATTCGGAATTGTTGCAGAAGTAGATAGATTGTGGGAGAGAGGAAATAAATCGAGATGGGTGGCTGCAAGGGTTTGGCAATTCATAATGGGAATATCCAAAAGGATTCTCAGCGAATAAATTCCCTGGGAGGTAGGGCCCGAGAGGGCGAATTCGAAAGATCACAAAATGAATAAAAATAGGGAGATCATATAACGCATAGCAATCGCATTTGCAAGTCTTATATTTCATAGTGTAGACAAGAGTTGAATAAATAGAGGAGGCATGGGTAGCAGAGAGTTTGGGAGGAGAAGCAAGGCGAGATTCACGAAGAGATTTGGGAGTGATAGTCCTGCCCTGATGGGATCGACGAGGCGCAGAGAATCGAGCAGGCAGATATTGTGCATGGAAGTTGAATCATGGCAAGGGAGAAAAGGTTATTCCTTATTGGGAAAGGAGTTGACCGACTGGTCTGCTACAAGCCTTGTTAGCCAGGGTATCTACTTTCCTATTATTTGTCCTGAGAACATGAAAGAAGGAGAGATCTTCAATATCCTTATTGAGGCCGCAACATCTATCAATAAGTCTGCTTAGTGCTATGTTGGGGGTTTCCGTTGAATTTTTCATCATGCTAATGATAATTGGAGAATCACCAAATACCATAACCTTTTTCATTTTAAGATTGTTAATGATTTGAAGGCCTTTCAACATAGCGTAAGCTTCAGCTCTATTATTTGAAAAACAGCGAAGCCCCCATTTGAAGGAAGCCACGATGCAGCCTTTCCCATCCAAAATGAAGCCTCCTGCCCCTGCTATCCCTGGGTTTGCCTTCGAGGCACCATCAAAGAAGAACGCATGCCTTTTGAGCCCGTCAAGCCACTCAATAAACTCTTTCTCTTTTAGTTTTATTTCCATTGTTCCTTGTGGGAAAATTGATTGACTGGAGTTTTTTTGTACATCACGGGATTGTCTAGAACACTGCCAAGAAAGATTCTTTCTTCTGCTTGCAATTCATTGAGCTGAGGTGGTTGTTATTTTTGGAAAGGGTGGCCTCAATAGTAAGACTCCATGTCTTACTCTGACTTTTCTTATGCAAGGTTTTTTATCTTGGAAGATATCCTTGTTTCTTGTAATCCAAATGTTCCACAACAAGACATATGGGAGGGTGTCCCAGACTCTTTTGGCTACATTCTTGTTCCTTTTTCCCCATGGGTAATTCTTTTTCCAATTGATAATCTGGTCTGAGAACAAGTTGTTTGTACCTATATCAATCTTGAAGGGAACCGTAAGATAATGCTAGCACTGATTGGCAAAGGGGCACTCAACAAAGAGGTGAAATATCGTCTCTTCGGCCTTGAGGCATAGGGGGCATCTGGAAGCACCATGGATGCCTCTCTTTTTTAAGTTTTCAGCAGTTAATATCTTCCTTTTGAGCAAGATCCAAATGAATATTTTTACCTTTGGGAGCGCTTTTTATTTCCAAATTAGTTTTCATATCGCCCAAGGAGGAGTGGTGAATTGCTCTTTGAGGAGAGACTCGTACCCAGCTTTAATAGTGTAGGGAGATCTAGAAGGATCCCATCTGAAGTTATCATCTTTTCCTTTTGACAGAGGAGTTATGCCATGGATCATTCCTTTCAAAATTTCTTGATCATTTTCACGCAGGGGTGGCATAATTGGAAAGTTCCAGCCATTCCATATGTTGGAGCTCTCTTCCCAACTGGAAATATGCTCCAAAGTATTTATCCCTTGATCTCAGAGATAATTTTGAATGCACAGAATGCTTGGGTTGTTTAAGAGAGGGGGCTACCCCATAATTTTATCCTCCCAAATATTTATGTTGCCTCCTCCCTGCAGAAATTTGGAGATTTTGTTGTTGATGAAAGGGATAGATTTTTTACATAGGGCCGAAATTCGTGAGAAAGGCTTGTTGGGGATAGTCTGATCTAAAAGATTTGTCCTTGTAGTGGAGAGGAATTTTGACTCCAGCACTTGCTTCCACAAAGTTTGTTGTCCCGTTATTAGGCGCCATACAATTTTCCCCCCAAAAGCAATATTTAATAGCTTAGGGATATGAGTTTCAAGACCACCATTTTTATAATTTTGGGTAAACTGTCTCCATTTGACCAAGTTGAATTTCTTCTTCTCCTTTTTACCTCCTTTCCATAAGAATTGTCTCAAATTTGCTTCAATTTTTTGTTGTATGTTGATGGGAGCTTGTAGCAGGGAGAAATGATACAGGGGCAAGGCAGAGAGTACAATTTTTAGGAGGATCATGCACCCAACCGGATTGAGCCCAGATGAACCCCATCGTTGAACTTTCTTTTTCATTCTGTCGATGGTGACATTCCAAACCTCAGGTTTCAACGAACCTGCACTGACGGGCATCCCAAGATAATTGAATTGAGTCCAGTTCCACTTGTAGGGGACCCCAAATATTTTAGCTATACTTTGGATGGTGTTGATTTTTGCATTCGACCCATAGATACAGCTTTTATTGTAGTTTATCTTCCCTCCAGAATAGTGCATAAACTTGTCAAGAATTGATTTAAATATATGAGCTATAATGTTGTTTTCTCTACCCATAAAGAGGGAATCATAAGAAAACTAAGAGTGATTCATTTTTTTGACTCCGTTGCAAAATTTGATACCTGTGATTAGCCCAACTCTGCGCTTGTGATCCAAGGCCCTGCTGAAAGACTCTTCCATAAGAATGAAGAGGAAGGGAGATAAAGGGTAGCCTTGTCTAAGGCCTCGAGAGGATTGGAAGTAATTTCCAAGTCTTCCATTGACTAAGTGAGAGATCCAATGTTTGGATATGTAGGCATAGACGAGGGATATGAAGTTTGCTTCAAATTCCATTTTTTGAAGGAATGAGAGGAGGAAGGAGTGTCTCACTGTCAAACGCATTTTCTAAATCAAGTTTCAAAATAAATCCTTTCTCTGATCTCATCATGCTATAATGAATGGCTTCTTGGACCAATAGAATAGAGCTAGTGATTTGTCTATTGGAGATAAAACCTCCTTGATTGTAGGAGATGAGGTTCTGGAGGTGAGCTTTGAGACGGGTGGCAAGGATTTTGGTAATGCTTTTGTACGATGAGTTGCAAAGGGAAATAGGCCTAAATCTATAGAAGGAAGTGGGTCATTTATCTTTGGGAATGAGAGCAAGGAATGTTGAAATTTTGAATCCCCCAATCTTCTTTTTTCTTTGGACCCAATGGATCATTTTGGAGAGGTATTTTTTAATGATATCCCAGAATGTCCTATAAAAACTAATGGTGAAACCATCCAAACCCAGTGACTTGTCGGGGTGGAGAGCCCATATTGTATTGAGAATTTCAGCCTCCTCGATTTCTTTGATGAGGGAGGAATTGATCTCATCTGTGATCAGATAGGGCGTATGAGCCAAGAAGTAACTATAGTCCTCCAGCTCTGCGGTTTCAGTTAGGATATTTTTGTAATGGCTATGAGCAGCTAATTTAATATTCTCCTGATCTGGGTGCATATTTCCTTCTTCATCTGTTATGGTTGTGATATTATTCCTTGACATTATGACAGTGGCTTGTTTGTGGAAAAAAGAGGTATTTTTATCCCCGGCCTGCAACCAGAGATTTCTCAATTTGAGCCTCCATTTTTCCTCTTATTTTCTATTTTCTTTGTATAAGTTCCAATAAATCTCTTTTTCCTGATCTTGATTTTATTTTCTCGCGTCATGAGTGTCAATGTATGTTTGGATGGTTTCCAGCATTTTCTTGGTGTCATTTCTTACTTTGTCCAGTTCTCTATAATGGAGTTTGGCCCATCCTTTGAGGGCGATGCGCACCAGCTTCAACTTGGTCTCCCAAATGTGCATTGGGGACCCCTCTATGTGATGCTTCCAAGTACAGTTCACTATCTATATAGCTTCTAATACATCACCCCAAAGTGGGTTGAATCGAAAAGGGAGAGGCCCAAGGGAGGACCGATCACTGAAGACAAGGGAGATGGGATAATGATCAGAGGCGGAACATGGCAGAATGGTGGACGTAGCAACAAAGAAATGAGCAATGAGAGGAACAACAAAAAGAAATCTGTCAAGCCTTTCCATTATGTTTCCAGCCCCGATTCTTTGATTGCTCCAAATAAATTTTCAATTTTTAGGATTGATGTCAACCAGATCATGATCTTGAATAATTGTTTCCAAATGCTCCCTTGAGGGATCGGGGTTAAAAATTCCTCCTCTTTTTTTTTTGGCATGCAGGATCAAATTTAGATCCCCTCCAATGATGACATTAAGATTATCCTCACTATCTATGTCATTTTTCATGGTACTCCAACATACTTCTTTGTCCTTGTAACGGTTTGGCCCATATATATTGTACACAGTTATCATAATATCCTCTTGCATGTTCTGTAGTTTGACTTTAATCCATTCATGAGTCTTTACAACTGCCAGCTGCTTCCAAGTATTCTGGTTCCAAATAGTGGTTATTCCTCCCGAGTCATCTTTGGATTCCACCATGGTGCCCATGTAATTCCTCATTTTACTTAATATATTCCCCATGTATTTTTCTCCTTGTTTGGTTTCTTAGAAGAGAACTATGCCAGGCTTTTCTTGATTGAAAAGTTCTCTTAGGGAAATGTTTTTAGAGGGATGCCCTAATCCCCTACAATTCCAAGTGAATGCTTTCATTATTTCAGGAATGCAGGTTGCGACCTTGTCTTCCCCCTTGGTTCATGCTCATTGACTTCTTTGCTTATAAGCCCTCCAATGAAGGTTTCGATTGGGTGTTGCATTCCAAGGGCAATATCCTTTTGTGTTGCTTCATCTCAATGGTGTTTAGCTGACTTTCTTCCAGGGCTTGTTCTTTTTAGAGTTTCCAAGACATCCCCCTGCTCCTTAGCTGCGTTCCTGGTGACTATCTGAGCTAATGAAGGCTCTGCTGAGGAATATGGAGGACAAGACTTGGAAGGGGAGGGTTTAGGGATGGGATCTGGATGAGGAGAGGGGAAGGAGGGTTGAGGGATGGGATCCGGATGAGGAGAGGGGAAGGAGGGTTGGGGAGGATCCTCTTCAAAGGATGAAAGGGAGGAGAATGGGTTGGAAGATATAAAGGGAGGATCAAGGGTTTGAAGAGAGTTTAGAGAAGGATCCATATGAGAATGAATGGAGGGGTTGGCTGAATGAGAGGGTGGATGGGCGGATGGAGCACCAGTTTTTATAGGGTTTGGTATATATTTCTTATTTTTTATAACTTCCCATTATGCTTCGAGGTCTAAATTTTCAACCTTAATGACTTGTGTACATCTATTAGCGAAATGACCATATTCATGACATACCTTACACTTGAAGGGGAGTTGTTTGTAATCCAGTTGCTGAATATGAGTCCAGTTGTCCACCCTTAGCTTCATTACCTCCGGGAGACCTTTCCCCAGATCTACCTCAACGCAGATTCTTGTACAAGCTTGCATATTATCCTTCGGTTCACTTCAATCAATAAACTTTCCAACAGTGTTCCCTATCGCTCTCATTGAATCGTCTCCCCAGCAGTGAAGAGGGAGATGTGGAAGATGGACCCAAACTGGGACAGCATTGGGGACGTCAAGCTCTAGATCAAAGTCTGGAGTCCATTTTTTTAAATAAAGCCCTATGGTATCCATGAAATATGATCCATTCCTGAATATCAGGTCTTTCTCTTCCTTTGTCTGAAAATCGAATGTGTAAAATCCCCTACCACAGATTCTGATAGATATTTTTCCTTTGATCTTGTCAATCCAGTTGTGTTCCACCCATTTTTGGATTGTCTTTAGCAAGGGCTAGAGGCTTGTGAATTTTCCAATGAGACCTTTCCCAGTGAGGGAGAGAGTATCCATTCGAGGGATCGCAAGAGGCAAAGAGACTTCTTGAATCCCATCTAGTTTTTTGACAAACTTGGATATTGCAGGCCTCGGTTGAGACGGATTCAATGAGTTAATCAATGTCGAAAAGGCCGAAGCGTGATCAGGAGGAGCGGCCTCCTCTGGGATGTCCTCCGGAGGGGCCATGCAACCAAAAACGAATAGCAGACGCTGCTGAAGCAGGGATCGGGGCGGCTGCGCCTGCGCCTAGGTCTCCAGCAACGTGTTTTTGACGATTTCTTAGTAGAAAATTAGTTAGGAGAAATTTCAAAGATTTTAATTTTTTACGTATGTTTTATTATAATGATTTTTTTAATCCAGAATTTACAATTGCAGACAAATGTAATTTCTCTAAACCTAGTGGAATGGTCTAGAACAACAAAAGACAAAGAATATAAATTTTTTCCTTAGATAAATTAAGAATGGGAAAGAATCCTACTTGGAATCCATTGCAAGCATTTATTTCCTCCTTTCTTATGAGCTCCAATTGTAGCTCCAGATTTTATAATTAGTACCTGTACATATAAGAAAAACAATCCAAGGATCTACAAAATATACGTAACATATTTCAATTACTATATTCAATGAATCGGTGAGGCATTGAAATACATGAAGGTAAACATAACATAACACATATAGGAAAACAATATACTCTTTGTATTAATATAAATAGGAGAGAGATTACAAACAAGAATAGTAGTTTATCTTGTAAGGATCTCCCCAAGTTGACTTGTTCTTCCTTGTCACAAAGCACACCTCAATGTCACCCTAATGCATGAATATGATGTCTCCTTCTAGTTCAAAGCAACAACACAAGGGCATAATCAATATCCAAAAGCCAACATTTATTTTATGGATGGAATTATATTTACAGGAGAGGTGGCGTATTTTAGGATTTACCATAATGGGCTTGAGATCCATATATGATGGGAGGATGAGTTCAAGCAATAAGAGGTGAAGTCTCCAAGGTAGTATTAGATAAGATTTGAGTTCTTATCCATGGTAAATGGTTAAAACAATCACTAGAATTTTATGGAAGAGGAAGCTTTGGAAATATTTTTTAATTTTCCTGAATTTCTAGAATCAACACAACTGTAGAAGGGAGAAACCATCTCTGATCAATGTTGGTGTAGAAAGGAGAAATCAAAATTGAACATGGGTGTCTAAAGGGGTGGGGTGCGTTGGGGTTAAAAACACTGATTTTAGGCAATTAATCCTAGAAACTCGAGCATTTTGGAAATTTCATGCTTAGGTATTTGTGTAGGGATGATGATAACATGTTCACGGATGTTGATTGATCCAGTTTGTGGGACTATTGACCAAATGTGACAAAATGTCCTAAACAACTATCTAATACATCTCTTTTCTGAAATGGTCTTTCTTTACAAATATAAGACTGTGTTATTCGCATTACACAAATTTACTAACATATTGTGCAAAGTATAAAAAGGGATTTGGAATAAACCATAAGAAGCTTGAATTGATCTCAATAATATTTAGAAGAGAACTTCTTCTTGTTACAGCATGATGGCTACACTGAATATAACCTACATTGACATGGTTGGTGTTACAATTTGATAAAGTTGATGATTTTCCTCCTTATTTACTCTCATTAATCTGTGATCTCGTATGAGGGACCTCTTTGAGACTCAGTGATACACATCTTGATGTTGCTCAGGAATGGTCTATTCTATCTCTATGTTTTATTATGTATAGAATTTCTTCCTAAGGTTGGTTATAGTCTTGTGTTAAATCAGGATGGCACCATGTCTAGGGTAATCATTCTCGGGTCCTTTCTAATAGCCAAGTTGCTTGGGAACCCTTCACAAGCTCTACTTCTTACTACATCATATAGGTAGTTCCCAGGTAGATGCACATAATTTATTGCATGTTTTTTGTAGGCCATATGTTTCACTATGTTGTGCAGTGTGATTATTGTAGACCTCTCTGAGAGTCACCAAGTCTGTATCAGAAGGTAATTGGCAACCATCAGTTCAGTTATGTCTGGAATTAAAGGGAGTGCGTGTACTCTGATTATGTTGAGCTGAGTGCAACTCATCTCTGCTTCCTATTGTACCAAGGAACGTTTTTTGACCCAACACTGAAAATTCCTCCTGAAGTGCTCTTCCTATCATATGGACTCCCTTCCAAATCTGCATTTGTGAAGCCTTGAATATTAACTCCCTCTATCTATCTGTACCATAGACCAAACTGAGTAGTGCCTCTGAGGTATCTCAACACATGTATTGTTGCCTTCCAATACAGTTTGTTTGGCTTAACCATTTCTTAACTAATTTGGTTAACTACATAATGTATTCATGGTCGTGTGCTCAACATATACATAAGTGAACCCACAAGCTACATGTAAATAGTGGCCTCCACTTCCTCACCTGAAGTTGCATCCTTCTTCCTCCAACTGCCTTTTAGAGGAGTGTTCATGTGTTTGTTATTATTCATTTGGAAATTCTTCAGTATCTCGTTGGCATACTTTCCCTGAGAGACAAATAGTTCCCCATATCCTTGTCATACTTCCAAACCAAGGATATAATGCATGAGTCCCATGTCCTTCATCTCGAATTATCTTGTAAGATCCTCTTTGCAAGATTTTATCAACTTCTCATCACCAATTAAAATGAAATAATTGACATATAATACTATAATCAACAATTTACCTTCAACAACAA
The DNA here is from genome assembly GCA_034641835.2 of Pinus albicaulis. Taxonomy (NCBI): domain Eukaryota; kingdom Viridiplantae; phylum Streptophyta; class Pinopsida; order Pinales; family Pinaceae; genus Pinus; species Pinus albicaulis. The sequence goes on from CM076582.1 coordinate 931,504,436, forward strand.
TATGGTAAAGGTATGTATCTACTTCGCTTTTGGTGAAGCCCAACTTATCGTCGATCCAAGTGTACCAAGCACGAGGTGATTTTTTTAATCCATACAACGCTAGCTTGAGTCTACACACATGCGACTCTCTGTCGAATGTCTCAAATCCTTCTAGTTTTTCAAAGTACACATCCTCTTCAATCACTCCATTGAGGGATGTTGTCCTCACACCCATCTGATGGATCTCCCATCCCATCTGCACTGCAAGTGCTAGAATTGATCTGACAGAATATTACCTTGCTACTAGAGAAAAGGTCTCCTCATAGTCAATTCCCTCCACCTAAGAGAACCCCTTGGCCAAAAATTGGGCCTTGTCTTTCTCGATGCTTCCATATGTTGGTTGCTTCACCTTGTAAATCCATCTCAAACCCACCACTGACTTGTCCTCTGGCCTTGGGACCACTTCCTAAACATTGTTTCTAACTATGGAATCATATTCCTCTACCATGGCATCAACCCACACTGGTTGTTGCAATTATTACTTCAATGAGGATGGTTATGTCTCTACTAGCTCACTCATCAAAGCGATGTAGCTTGTGTACCGATTCGGTGACCTCCTCTATTGAAAAGTGTAACTAGGTTCGGACTTCATAATGAATTGTAATTATGAATTTATGTAATGAAGAGACAAATATAATAAAATGCATTTTGTAGTGCTTTCTTCATAAGTTTCATGAGCAAGGAGTTTTTATTATAGGTTAAATAATTCTTCTTGATGTCTTTAGGGATTTTTCATCTTGTCATAAATGTCATTAAGGAGTCATGTATATGAAGTGATGTTACACTTGTAAAGGGAAAAATTATTGATGTATATATATGCTCCAAGTCCTTGTCACTAAGCTCAATGAGGTCGGCTCAAAATATGTTGAAAATCTCCTTGGTAAAGTTGGCCTACTTAAAAGACGACATGTCGGCCTAGAAGAGTGAAGATAGTCCATATATAAAGGTTGGTATGCGGACTCATTATCACAAGACGATTTTTGGACAAGTCTGTGATGGCAGTGCAGAGGTAAGTCTGTGGTTTGGTGATTAAAAGGGAGGAAATACAGTGAAGAGAAGAGTATGTCTAGCGAAGGAAGAGAGGTCATCTCAGATATATCTTTTGGGAAAGAAATCTCCTAGTCAAGGTCTTCATGGTGATCTGAACAGCAGTGCATAGAAGAGGATATATAGAAGGTTGTCTAGTCTGCAATAATATGTGAGGAAAGAAACTAAGATCAATGTGGAGGAGAGGCAGTGCTAGCCTCTGTCATTGATCTCACACTCTTGCATATGTTCAGTGATATATATATATAGATATATATATATATATATATATATATATATATATATATATATATATATATATATATATATATATATATATATAGTGTTAAGAAGGAAACATGAAAGAAGGATATCGCAGTAAAAGGAGATCTATCTTGGGCCACCATTATTCATGAAGGACAAGGCCTAGCACAGCAAGGATATCACGCCAAGGAAAATTCTCTAGGAGGCCAAGGTTAAATTAAGGAAAGCAATAAAAGGGAGATCAATGTTTACGGCTAGGAATTGAGCTTTCCTAGTGTTGGTGCAACATGGTGCAGAAAAGGAATATCAACATAAGGAGCCTAGAAGAGAAAGTGATAAGGGTCTCGGAGGCATATTGGTGTCAAGGATATTTGTCGTGGTCTTGGTACTTGTCAATTGATGATATATAAGAATAATTATTATCGGGTTTTCTTCTCCAAGAGGGGGAGGTTTTTGCCCTAGATGGAAAGCCTAAAAATTGTATCTCTTGTACATTTGATAATTTACTTGATGAAGAACATAATAATATAACGAATATAAGATCTAAGTGAAATAATCATAATGAAATCACAAGTAATTATCATGAAAGAGAAAATTTAATAAAATCCCTAATTTCTCAACACCCTCTGCCTATGTTGTGATGTGGGTGATCCCACATTCTCTCTAGCATCATGCAATAATATGTCATCTTCCCTGGTGCGCTTCCTTCCTTCTATGGATGTCTCTGCATGAGTGGGTGTCTCCACTCTCTACTCCTCTGCTTGTGGTTGCACCAAAACATCTCTAGGTTCTTCATTTAGAGCCAAAAACTCCTCATATGAATTCAATTGCAGATCCCTCTAAAGGGAACACCTCATTTCCTTCTCCTTATCGAATTTCACTTCTCTACGAACAACTCTCATCCTTAGAGATGGAAAGTACACCTGGTAGTTGTGAGGTGTATCAGTGTACCCCACAAATATTCCCAACTCTGTTGCCATCTCTAGATTTTTCCTTGATTCCTTGGAAACATGATACTAAATTGATGAACCAAAGACCCTGAAGTGTGACACATCTGGTTTCTTCCCTAAAAAAGCTTCTTATGGTGTACACATCCCGAAAATCTAGTGAGAAATATTGTTCTGCACATATACCATTGTGTTTCATGCTTCGACCCACAAGTGCAGTGGTAGGCCCTGATCATGCAACATCATTCGTGCATCTCCCGCAATACTTATGTTCTTCCTCTCAGCCACCCCATTCTGTTGTGGGTTATGGGGTGTTTTCAACCCCCATCGAATGTCTTCCTTTGCACATAAATTTTTAAACTCATTTGACACATATTCACCATTGTTATCGCTCATAAGAGCCTTCACTTTTATGATAGTTTCTTTCTCAACAAGTGATTTAAATTCAACAAATTTGGAGAATGTATGGTCTTTCTTCTACATGAATAAAATCCAGCACTTACATGAGAAATCATCTACAAATATAACATAATACTTGTGCTTGGACGTGGAGGCTGATGAGAAAGGTCCATAGACATCAGAGTGGATCCTTTCAAGGATTGAATGCACCCTGTTATCCTGGTCATTGAAGGTGGATTTTGTGTACTTCCCCAAGGTACACCCTTACATGTTTTTTTTTTTTCTCTAGTGCTCTGTTGGGGGGTCCTATGGTGATCTTATGCATGACCTTCTGGCTTTGTGCTCAAAGCAGCGCAGTCTTCCACATTTAGTTTGTATAGGTTCTTCACCCGAACCTCAATCTGCTTCACTTGTCCCGGGGAGATGTGCCTCAAGAATGCCTTTCCTTTGTTGAATATCACATCATAGCCATTGTCTTCCAACACTGTGACGAAAACCAAATTCTTCTTTAGACCCGGAACAAACATCACATCCTTGAGCCTAAGAGGGGAGCTAGACTCCCTCTGAAAAGTAATTGTACCAATATTGGTCGCACTATACCTCCCATCATATCCCATCTCGATGTACATCTAGAGGTCATCCTCCTCCAATCCACTGAAAAATTATCACCAAATACCACACACTACCCATCATTGTTCTTTCCATGCATGCAATGAGGGTAAAATCAAGCTCGAATTGTGAAGTTAGAGCTTCACTTGTCGCTCCTCCTGAGGGATTCTTCCCCGCCTTCTTGTGTGGAAACTCCATGGAATAGTGTCCCAGTTCATGATAGTGAAAGAACTTGATTTTGGACAAGTATTTATTCTTGCCCCCTTGACAAGAATCTCCTTTGGATTGGGATTTCTTCCTTTTCCCTTTCTTTTCCTTTCCATACAAGGTATAGTTTTCTTCTTCTTCACACTTGGATTAGGTCCCGTCTCTAGTGTTCTGCCTGAACTCTTCATGTACAAAATCGGACCACAATATTTCCTAATTTGGTATCTTCTCCCTCCCATTTATCAAATCCTCGTATTTTTATCAGCTCTTGGGAATTCCTAGAAGTGCTAGGCTAACCAGATCATATTCTACAATAGTAACACCAATGCTCCCAAGTTCATCATGACATTGTGTGAACTTGCTCAGGTATTATGGTATTGTGTCGCCCTTCTGCATCTTGATATTATGAAGCTTGTCCTTGACTGCCAGCTTCATGTGGTCACTATTGCTCTGGAACAAATCTGTCAATTTTTGACACATTGTATATGAAGTCTTTTTCGCTTGGATATTAGAGACAATATGGCCTCGTACTCCCTCCAATATTGTCCTCCTTTCCTTGGCTACACTCTTATTCCAATATGCTAGATTATGATCATCAGTTGTTGCCAGTCTCAAGATATCATTATTAATGAGTTCCTTCAACCCATTATCTTCTAGGACTACCTCCATGTGGTCCTTCCAAGAAATATAACTCGAGCTACTCTCAAGGGCATACTCAAGCCTTAGACCATAGAACGTCATCCTGCTAGCTCTAAAGAATAGATCCTACAAACTCGTTCCTCCTGCAAATACAACTTATAATTCTCTTCTATATTGTGAATCCTACTCGGATACCATGTATAATTTTAATGTAGATTCAAAAATTCCCATTTAATGTACTAAAAAATAAGATTCAAATATACTCTACTCATCTGCGGAAGCAAATTCACAATTGAGAACACATATCAAAAAAATTCATCATGATTTATCACACATACAAAGAGATTTATATAGGGAAAGAAACTGCTCAAAAACCCTTCCTATATGTATTGTATTAATCAAAGAATCTGTATGAATACAATATGTTTTCTCAAGTTTGAGCACAACCTGCACAAGTATCTTCTATCCTTCGCCTAACTGACTGAATTTGGCCAATACTTAGCCAATTTTCCTAGCCTCCAAGCTCATGTTTCCTTACGCTATTTGATGAGCAATTAGCCCCCCATTAATTAGGGAAATTACTCATTAAGAATTGTGAAATTCCTTTAGGCCTTCCTTTGACTGCATGCACCGCTTGTACAACTTGGAAAATTATGAAACTGATAGTACACTACCCTTGAACTCCAATCTCAACTGGGTAACTCGAATTCCATGCATGCATGAGTTAACTTAGGTTGATTGATCGATTAATTGGTTAAACATTGACGATGCACCCCACTGCTAGACCTCCCACTAGTTCCTCCAACAGTTGGAACTAGTTTAACTTACCTCAACTCAATTTAACTAGATTAAATTGTTACAACTGAGATTAACTCAACCTAGGCTCCTAAATTTAGGAATCGTTGTACACAACTCAAATTAAGCTTACAACTCGAATTAACTAAGCTTATTGCGTGAAAATAACTCAGTTAACTCATTCAAGTTTTCTGGTGACGTGGAATTTTGATTTTCTCCTAATTTAATTCAAGGGAAAATTAAATTATGAATTTCTTGTTGCATTTTCAACATTCTCCTAGCTGATGTTACTCTCCTAGCCATTTTTTATTCTCCCATCTAGAAATAAAGATCATCTGCAAGTAACAAAAATCAAACAGCAAGCAGTCGGGTTCTTTCTATTGGTATTACGAATCAAAACTAGGTTAGAGAACTTATCTATCGCCAATAATACATACGGTTGATTCAAATTCAATAGCATATTTGGATTATCTTAAAATATAGTCGGAGATGGGTGCCTAAACGTTATTGTAAGAAAGGAATAAGATCAAGTGCCTCTGGTTCTAGCCTTACCTAGCTATAACTCCCATTAGAGAAAAAGATTTCCCACCTATATAATGAATAGCCAACCCTCCATGAACAGTAGTCTAGGGGAAAGAGAATAAGTCCCTCACCTATGGATGGATTGAAATTACCCTTGATGCTTCTTCGGGAATTTTCTAAGTTATATGTTCACTTCATCCCCCTAAAGGATAGATGTTTCAATGGGGGATCTCGATCTACTTCTTACTATGGCCCTTACAAGGTGTTGCAAAATATTGGTACTATGTCATAAAAAATAGAGTTTCTTGCGTCTTCATGAATAAACACAGTTTTCCATGTTTCATGCTTAAAGAAGGTTATAGGTGACAAGCTCCCATTTCAAACTATATTTCCATAACTTAACAAGGAAGGAAAAATCATATTGGAGCCTGAAGCAATCACAGAAACAAGAATTTGGAAGCTATGGAATCGATCAATTTCAGAGTATATCATTAAGTGGAAGAACATACCTATTGAAGATTCCACATGGGAGGATGAGTATTTTATAGTGAATCGTACAGAACTACTCAAGCATTGAGGACAACACTTTCTTGAAAAAGAGGGGCATGTTAGGTCATTATAATACTAGTGTAGCCCCTATATTGTTATCATTGTGCCCTTACATTATTGTTGTTATGTAGGCCCTAATTATATTTTGATCCTTTAGACTCTTGTATATTCCAAGGATGCCTTGTCATTTGAATCATCCAAGAATTGTTCATTTTATGGGATGTGGAAGGAATTTTCCCCTTCGAAGTGGCTTATTATCAAGGTTTTGATCTATTTCTTCTTATTTTTTTGTGTTATTTTGATTTGGATACATAAAAATTAACCTTGATTTGATCCAAGTTTTAGATATAGATATGTTAGAATGGCACAAGAAAACAAGGGAAGTGGTGGCAAAGAGATTAATGGAGTCTAATAGTAGCAATAAGAAGTTACAAACTATTTTGACTAGAGTTGAAGCACAACTAAAAAATTCCAAGGATTCAATTAAAAGTAAAGAAAACAAAATCAGGGAACCAAGAAACTATTGGAAACTAAATACAAATAAATCAAAGATTTAAAGTTGGATTTGAAATTTTTTTATTATGAGGTGATAGATTTAGTTGAGAGTTACCAGTGAAATAAGAAGAAACAAAGAGATTGCAAGAATTACAAAGAACATTAAATATAAAGGAGGCTCAGTTAAAGGAATTAAAGGAACAAAGTGTTAAACATGTTAAAGAATTTAAAGGAAAATAGAAGAAATATCTTAGCAAAATAGAGGAATATAATACCACTGTTGATAGTGCCCTCCAACAAGATACAGCAGGAAATGCTGATCTGGACAAAGTAAAGTTCATTGAAATTAAAATCGCCAAACACTAAGGAAAAATAGAAAATCAATAGCAAGAAAGGGAACAACTCGAGCAGAATTGGGCTAATAAAATAAAACATGAGGATGAAGTTATTGAAGGAATGCAGTTGGTGTTGAAACCAAAAGAAAAGGAAATACAATATTTGCATAAATATATAGAAAGAACCACATTGGGAAGAGCCACTCTTATTGAGGCAAAAAAAAAAAAATGGGAGAAGATAAACAAAAAAAATCCTAAAGATAAGGCCTTATGTAAATCTCATCCTACATTGTGAGACAATTATCATGTCCAATGCTAATATTGATATGAAGAACATAAATCCTATAGTAGGCGAAAGACTAAAGGAAGTGGATCAGATAATTAATTGTCTAAATTCCTTAGACAAAGAAACTATTAAGCTCTTTGAATTACCCAGCAGAGATGAACGTATTTTATCAGTCTCATCAGTTAAATAGAATAAAAAAAATATGGAAGAAATGAATAACGAGATCACTAGAGCTAGGAAGATTATTGTTTAATTTAAAGTTGACTTGGATTATATTCAGAGGTTCAAGATTCCATCCTTCTGGGAAAATTTTGATTGGATTGTAGCAGAAGTACGGTTTCAAGATTCTCTTAAGAAAGCTTAGGAATATCATGGATGTCCACCTACTATTGATGAAGAAGTTGTTTCTAGACAGCTACCGGTAAATTCTCTCTTCACGAATTTTAATGTGTTGGCTCTCTTGGAAAAAATGATTCAGTAATTACCCTTTAATCCTCTTTTTTCAGAAAGAAAAAAATGTTGATTTATATTATGAATATAACCAGTACATTGACCAAATATGTCTCAGTTGTGATATCCATCAGCGAGAAATCTGCATATAATGCCACATTGATGATGCTCGTATAGATAGACTGAGCAGAGATAATTAATTGGCTTCCACATAACTGGGAGCGATCCTTCCCATACATACAAAACATCTTCCCATACATATAAAACATCAATATTAGATTAAAAGTAGAAACAGAGATGAAAGAATTCATCTCGACTCGTACCCGGGTCTTTGAAACTGAATAGAAAAAGAGATACGAAAACAGTGGGCTGAAGATAGAAGAGTACTAGTTACAGGAAATATAAGGAGATATGATCCATGATATAATGATTAGATATGATGTCAATGAATCACTGAAGGAAAGAGTAAACCGATGAGTAATGCAGCCTCGCTTGAGAGGAAAACATGGATCGTCAAAATTGGCATGCTGCAATAAACTGACCAGATAGAAATGAGTGATACAGCAACCCGAATGCTTATAGATCTTTAGGAGTGTTAGATAATAAGAAAAGAAACAGCCCACTTTGACTTGGACTCCCACTCGGCTGAATAAAGAACCTGCTCGCTTGATACAGTATCACGCTCGCTTGATAAGAATGAAACTGGCTCGCTTGTTAGTATAAGTCCCGCTCGCTTGATATAATGATGTCGCTCTCATGCTGAAGTGAACAGGCTCGCTTGTTGTATATAAACCAGGCTCGCTTGGGATGATAATTAAGAAACATGAAGGAATATTACCAAGTATGAAGTTTATGCCTTCCAAAAACCGCGGATGATCCTATTGTAATGAAGTAGATATGACAAAAAGGAGTCCTAGAACTAAAAGGATTATATCATGAAAAGGGAATGGAAGATTCGGCAGTCTGTCTACCATCAGCATAATGAGAGATATACATAGATCCAAAATCGGCCGAAAGTCCCTTTTTAGAGAGTCGATCTGCCCGGGTATTGTTTTCACGGAAAATATGGAACATTGGGGAGGAGTCCATTCTACTCCATAGTCTCTGAGTCCTATCAATCCATCCTTGCAGTAGCTGGTTATACATATGAAATCTGTTGGACATCCATCCAATAACCAGCTGAGAGTCCCCATATATACAAGCCACCTGAATTTGATAATCAGTAGCAATTAGGAGGCCTCCCCATAGCGCCATAATCTCTGCTTTGTTGTTTGTACCTGGACCACCATTCCAATAGATGTGAATACGCTCCCGATCCGAGATTTTGATCCATGCGCCACAACCAATGATACCTTCTGCAGAAGCTCCGTCAAAATATAAGGCAGGGAGGGATATTTCATGGGGTCTTATTCGGTGAGAGGTGTCACAAACATCATTCAGCAAAGGAGGACTGTCAACCATCCAAGATTTGATAGCCATATAAATCCGCTGGATCTGAAATGATTTCTGCTCGAAAATAATATTATTCCTTGTGAGCCAAACTTCCCATATAAAGTAAAAGGGAAGGGATCTATAGGCACTGTTCAACTTATCCCAATCATATGCTGCTGTAATGAAATCCACCGGCCTCCAAGATGGATTCATAATGTAAGAACTAAATAGATTCCAAAGCCTGATAACAGTTGGACAGGAAAAGAATAGATGAGCTATGGATTCCTCAGCCAAATAACATAGAACACAGCGGCTAGGACCATGGTAACCTCGCTTTTTAAGATTATCCCATGTGAGCACTTTCCCCCGCCAAACCAGCCAACCAAATATTGTAACTTTCATTGGGATTTTCCTTTTCCAGAAAGGAAAGAAATTTTTTGTTGCTTGCTGTGGATGAGCAGATACAATACTTCGGTAAACCTCCTTCACAATAAGCATGTTGTTTTTAAGAGGACCATTCCAAATAATTTGATCGCCACCCAGGGCATAACAAAGCCTAGCACAACGTAGAGTATCTCGGAGCCGAGTCCACTCATCAGCGTCAGTCCCATCTAGACCAAGTTGCTCGGCCGATTTGAAAATAGGAGCGCTATAAGACCAATAATATATTACCTGAGAATAATACAAAATGCCTTGGAGAGCCAGAGCATGTATGAGACGCTGGGATGGGGCAGATTGTGGCGTCAACGGAAAAAAGTTTAGTGATCCAATTGGAATGTTACACCCGTTCCGAAAATGCCAACATAAACGAGGAGCAATGTGATTCAATATCATTTTAAAGCTGCGCCAAATGCATGAGATGAGACGAGGGAATGAGAAGTCATTACAACTGATCAACAGTAATGCATCACCATTGAAATATTTGGCCCTATTGATGTTGTTCCAAATTCCTGTACATTTAACAGCCCGCCAAAAAGATGTAATTAGTAAAGCGTTATTGAAATCACGAGTGCAGAGGATTCCCCAACCATCCATATCCTTTGGTTTGGATATTGCAGATAAACTGCAAAGGGGAAATTTTCTGCATAAATTAGCCCCCCCCAAGAGAAATTGTATGATGATGCTATTGATCTTGGAAATGACGCCAGCTGGGAGATAGAGAAGGTGAGCCCAAAATACAATCATCTGCGATAATACCGATTGGATCAGTATGAGACGGCCACCCATGGACAGCCAGCGATGAGTCCAACACTGAATCCTATCTCGGAATCTGTCAATAATCCAATCCCAATCTCTGTGCTTATTTCCGCAGGGTTTGATGAAGAAGCCCAAATATTTAAAACCCTTAGACATGTGACGTGTACCAATGCCCATGAATTCAGTAATAAAGTTGACTTCATTGATATCACCAAATTCAAATAAAAGGAAGAACTTGGACCCATTAATGCCCAGCCCTGTAGTAGATTTAAAATGCATAAACATGATATGGATATAGAACCAGTGGTTTCTAATCAGGTAGCCAAATAGCAAGAGATCATCCACAAAAAGAGAATGTGAAGTAGAAACCGTGTCTGAAAATGCAAAACCTTTGATGTAGCCCTTCTGCTCAGCCGAATGCATTAACTTACTAAAACCATCCATAACTAAAATGAAAATGAGGGGAGACAGAGCACAAACCTGGCGTAGACCTCGACCAGCCTTGAAGAAACGAGATGGGAATCCATTGACAATCACTGCATATCTGACGTTCGAAACGCAGGACATTATCCATCGAATGATTCGAATGGGCAAACCGACTTTGAGCAAGATAACCCGGATGAAAGACCAGTCAAGTGAATCATATGCCTTGTGCAAATCCACCTTCATGACCAGCGCTTCTTGCTTATCCGTGTGCATTGAGTGAACAACCTCCTGTGCGATAGCAATCGCATCATGAATAGACTTGCCATTAAGAAAACCATATTTCTCCACAGAGATGTTAGCAGATAAAACAGTTTTAACACGATTGGCAATAATATTGGAGGTAACTTTGTAAATTAAATTACAAAGAGCAATGGGTCTAAAATATGAAAAGCGCTGTGGATCCGAGACTTTAGGGATGAGAGCTATAAATGAAGAGTTCAGATTTGCAGGCATTATGCCCCTTTTGCGAAAAAGTTCCATCATATCAGTAAGTTCGACCCCCAAAAGATCAAAGAAATATATAAAAAATTCCGCCGGCCACCCATCAGGCCCGAGGCATTTGTCATGTGGAAAATACTTCAGGACCGACAAGACCTCCTTCCCAGTGATACACTGATCAATAGCGGCAACCGCTACATCATCAAAAAATCTGGGGACATGTTCTAGAACCCAGGATTGGTTCTCGGCATTAATAGATTGATCACTCGTATAAAACTTAGAAAAGTATGCCACCGCTTCATCTTGAATCTCAGTAGTGGAATATACAAATTTTTCATCTTCTTTTTTAATACGCCAAATGGCGTTCCTCTTCCGTCGGGCATTAGTTGTTTTATGAAAAAAGTGAGTGTTGAGATCACCCGCCTTAAGCCATGATATTCTGCTCTTCAAACGCCATGTGACCTCCTCAATCCTCAGAATTTCCCTTTTCCTGGCAGCTAGTACATTCATACGACTTAAGGCTGATGCGTCGGGGCATATAGAGGAGACAAAAGCAAATAGGTCCGCCATCTTGGATGAAATCTCATGATACTCTTTTTTGAGCGCAACCTTTTTCCTCATCTCCCATTCCTTAGATGCCTTCTTGATCTTTTGAAGTTTGTAATGAAAGCGATCCCAATATTTTAGACTGACATCCTCAATTTCTTGATGCCATATTCCATTGATCATATTAGTATAGTCCTCATCCTCCAGCCATATACTATTAAATTTGAAAGGCCGACCCTTAGTATTGACATCAGCTTTCCACGATAGCCGGATTGGCATATGATCTGAAATGTCGGAGACAATAATATCAGAACACAGCATACTCCATTTGTCAACTAATTTAACATGGACCATAGCCCGATCCAGTCTTTTGGCAATGTGGTCAGCATCGGCGCGCTTGTTCGTCCAGGTTGGTAGAAGGGGAAGCAGTCGAATATCAACCAATTGATAGTCATAGAACATGTCACATAAAAAGGACGAAAGAGGATCATTTCTCGCAGAAATACCCCACACTTCATCAGGGTGCAATGTGGAATTAAAATCTCCCATCAGGATTAAATTGTGCAGAGAGAGAATGCCCGAATCATTCATTCTTTGCCAGAAATACTTTCTATTGCAATTGGGGGCATAAATGTTGATAATATTAACCGATTCATTCATGCCTCTGAGTTGACCTGACAGCAATATCCCTCCGAAGAACTTAAAGGCCTTAAAAGATGCAAAATCCGGATTCCATATGGCAATCAATCCCCCAGAATGACCCACGGCATCAACTGCAACAGCATTCCACCCTGTTTTAATACTCAGAAATAATTTAATAGCCCGCTCCCGAGCACACATGGTTTCTTGTCCTAAAAAGATGAATGGATTTGCAGAAAACAAAATGTCCCTTAGGCAATGTGCTTTGGAGGCATCGCCCAACCCCCTTATATTCATTGATATGATATGATTCATGATGAATCTGGCTCCAGTTTGCTTGCTCTAAGTGCCCGAGGATCACTCCTTGTGCCTTGACTGACAGAAATCGGAATGTCAATAAGATTATCATCGTTCTCTAAAAACAGGGCAATGGCTTTGAATTTCCCCCTAGAGTATTTATTAGCCGATTTTGAATTACGTCTGCTAGCCTGCTGTGATGAAAGAAGGGATGATGGTCTAGAATCTGTTGATGTAGGAGGTCTATCAAAAACAGTGAGGGCAGCGAAATCATTATTGGGATTAGCCAAAATAGACTCCAGATCACTGCCAATAGAATTCCTAGGGGAGTCTGGAAGATAGATGGGATCATCGGGCTCGGAAGATATATCAACAGCCGTGTGGGGACCAGAAGATAAATTAGGCGGAAGCGCAGACGATTCACTGAAGTAGAAATTAGTAGTAGGATGGAGAGGGGGGTCATCTCTAGATGGTACATGACAAGCGACAGAGTTTGACAAAGCCTGGTGGGTATCTTGTAAAATGGATAAAGAGTGTGTAGTGGTCGTTTCAACGTCACAGATTTCCAATGATTTCCTATGACTAGAAATAGGGGGAGTATTATTCTCAGGGACCAAAGGACCAGACGACCGAAGAGATGCGAGATCATCATTCGGATCATCATTGGAGACTGGATCCAACACACGAAAATTATGTAGTATCCCGTCTGATTGATCTTGAGCAGTCACAAAAGCTTCTTCATCAGAGTTATGGGAACTTGGATTACCTTAATTAAACCCGCCAGAGGTACCCGAGGCAGTATTTGTCCAGCGACCATCAGCAACAGTAGTAGCAGCAGCACCTGAGCGAATCATTCGCATACGAAATGGACAATGTTCTCTAATATGTCCAGTATAATGACAGATAAGGCATTGAAAAGGGATGCCCCAAAAATCTATGTGTTGCCTATGTCATCTGTTGCCCCATAGGAGATCAATATCACCAGGCAAACCACCAGAATATTCAAGTTCGACCAGAATCCACGCAACCCTCTTATCACTGGAACCAACTATACTTGGGTCAATATACTTAGTAGAACCAATGGAATTACCTATTGCACGAAGTGCCTTGAGGGTCCAATATTCCAGAGGAAGACCCGGAAGCTTCACCCAAATAATACGATTATGAGGACCCTCCATAACTGGATTGAAACCAAGATACCAGGGAATTAACTGCATGAAGCTTCTACCATGCACCCAGGTTCTGCAGATGATCTTGTGAACATCGCTATCGTCCATAAAATGAACGCTGAACCAGCCATTGATGAGAGTGCTCACCTTCGGAGTATAGCCAATAATCGGGTTCCAGTGTTTGCAGATCCAACTGGCCGTATCGAAATCACTGTTGTCCGGAAACAACCATCTGTCGATAACCTCCCGCTTCTGCAAGCTCGCAACTCTCCCACAAAGGTCATCATAGTCTAAAGACACTTCCTTAATTTCCATTTTATGCTTGAAACAATTAAACTTCTTCCTGCGACGACCACCACGCTTCTGATGTTTGTGGCAACCAGGCAAGCGAATGGCTTCAGAAGATGGAATTTGAATACCCTGTTTAACAATTGATTCATCAACTTTATCCCGCATAATAGTATTACAATGTGAAGGAGTATTTGGTTCTGGACTCTTCCTCCGAGAAGCGGGATTTTTTGAACAGGTGGCAATTGTGCCCGCCATGTGGGCAATAACACCTAATGACACCAATAACCGTCACTGCGAAAAACACAGCATAAACTAGGACGTGGTAGATAAGGAGAGTACTACAGTGAGCCACTGAAATAAATACAAGGATTCATCTGACGGCAGCTCTAGGCATAAAGATATAAATTATCATAAACAAAGGTTATGACAATCCTTTCTTTAGGTCGATGCGAATGAAATATTATCAGAGAAACGTTGCAAAGGACGGAAAGGTGATGAAGAATCCGTCAGAATAGTACCGCAGACATGGAGAAGGAAAAGGCTGGATAAATGATAGAGACTTATGGAGGTAGCCATCAAATGCTTCAAACCGATATGAGGTTGTCAGAGAAGGTGCAAAGTGGAGTGGGCGGATCGAGAGTAGTTAATGACAGAATAATAGACAATTGGAAGAAAATCCCACCCACCTAATTCCATCATACATGATCCCCAATGTCCTCAGAAATACCTCGATAAGAAGAAATCAACGATTATTCTATTTGAAATCCAGGCAAGTCATTAGCTGGGTACAGTCTAGGACGATCTGTCCCAATTGCGTGATCAGGAAAAAGGAAGTTGTAGATATGAAAAAGGACACAAATATCATTCCATATCTAATATGCAGGTCAAGTGAATTGACAACCGCCTAATTCTAGATAACGTTCCATAGAACATCGAATTCGAATTATCCGGCGAGAGCCAAATAGCGGCGGAGATTGAAGATACCGGTTACCGGAATAACCAGAACAATGGTCTTCCAATTATAAGTGACAATAGCAGCAACAGCAACATATACAACCAGGAATTGACCACCATCTTTTGCGAATTCTGATACTAATACTCTTGCATGGTCGGGAGATAGTAAAAAAATCCAGCAATTTACGCCACCAACTATACGATTTGTTATAGAAATCGGACCCATAGATTCAGAAGATAAAGTCTGAGATGACGATGATAATTTAGAATCATCACCGGCGTGAGCAACCATTGGATTTGTGAATATGGTAAGTAGAGACGAGAATGAAAAGTGCGACCATAGTCATAAGAAAGATCAGAATAATCTCAATCGATTCTGAAGAGATCATGAGCTCTAGTGTTGACATTTTACAATCTCATCATATGATAACCCAAAGAAATCTTATAAAAGAGTACCCACAGGAATCATTTAGAGGAACAGTGGATGAGACAAACCATAACAAGCACTAAACCACTAAGAAACAAAATATTCTCCACTTAGATTGGCCATATGTCAGCACACCTAACTAAAACCCTATAGAAAATGACCCCTAATGATATGAAAAGGATGCCATATTGTCTTGTACAATCAGTCCTGCCATACCTCTTGAGTTCCAGCAGAGGGGCCTCCTATATCGACAAGTTTTGATTCTACGGATGATCGATCTCTCCTAAGAGTCCGAACTTCTCACGGCAAACATAAAACTGCAGCTCTCTTGATTCAACAAAAGCCACCAATAGCAACAACAAATTGTCCACAATAGGTTCCAGCGAAAAACAAACAATAGCCACCAAGAGCAACATCAAACTGTCGTCAATGGGTACCAGCTAAAAATTCATGAATAGCCACTAAAGGCAACAACAAATTGTCCACATTAGGTTCCAGCTCTGAAAATCAAGAAAACACCAGTGGGCAGGCAAATGTCTATTGACAGTCAACCTAATGTAAGAAACTGCAGCTCTCTTGATACAGCAATAGCCACCAAAAGCAACAACAATTTGTCCACATTGGGTACCAGCTAGAAACATTCATCAATAGCCACCAAAAGCAACATCAAACTGTCGTTAATGGGTTCCAGCTAAAAAAACATTCATCAATAGCCACCAAAAGCAACAACAAATTGTCCACATTGGGTACCAGCTCTGAAGATCAAGTGCACATTGGGTACCTCGACCACCTAAGCAATGATCTACAGTTTCCCTATACAATCAAGCAAATCTCACTCACTCGGCTCTCAATCTATCTGAACTTGGTGACCTATTTGAAGCCCAAGAAACTACAATGGCTATATTCAGCCGAATTGGATAAATGTATAAAGCTAAAATGTTGTCTCACTTAACAGACTATCCCTGCCCCAACCGCACAAGGTACTGAGACAGACACACCGCTGGAATTTGTGATTGAAGAAATTGCAAAATTGGTGGAAGAAGAAGAAGTTGTCGTGATTTTTCAAAAGCTAAAGAATAAAAGTGTCAGTATTCCTCAAGCCTTGTCAATTAATACCATGCCAAAGGTAAAAACTAAAGGTCCCAAACAATATTTGAATAACAAAAAGAAAAAAATCGCAAAGAGTTTTATTTTTAGCATTATGCAATATAATCTCGTAATTAAAAGACAATTATTCAAACAGTTATTGAAAAGACTTTTTTATAATATCCTCAAACTCATTGTGAGGGGGTTGCGATTTTTTAGAAAGAAATTTATGGTGAAATTGGTCTAGTGCACACGTTGTGTTATCCTGATTAGATGACTCTATAATTATTTATACAATTTTTATTTACAGTGTTTCCTTCAGTGTTCATGTTGTGTTGTATTTTATTCATGTCGTTATATTGGTACATAAGAGCGATTTAACATATTGGAACGATCAATTGAAAACTCGTCTCAAATAGTACTTTATTTATTTATCATTAGATATACATTATCTGAAAGGTTTAAATGATGTATGTCTTACTTTTAGTTTTATGTTTTTCTTATTAATCTTATTTCACTCTCTTCTTATTTTTGTTAAGTATTTACTTTTTTGTAGTTCAATAATAACATTGTTAACCTTGATTGCATATTTGGTATTTTCTTTTGATTCATTGATTGTTTATTTTATATAAGTTTCACTTCTGTAAAGCTTAACCATTTATTTATTTTTTCAAGGAAAAAAATACTTAATTTTATTCAAATTGAAACAAGTAAAAAAATTAAATTTTGTATATGCTTAAATCATTTAGAAAAAAAGGAAAAAAAAAAAAAAAGCCTCTTAGCTTACGAGCAATATGAAGGGAGGATAATAAAATTACATATAAAAGATTGAAGTTAAGTGTAATAAATTCACTTGACTTCTTCTTTTCTCCATTCTTTTTTTTGGACCTTTTTCCAACCCTTGAGATTTGGGTCAACTAGTACCAATACAAATTCATTAGAAAATGTCAGTGAAGAGGTTTCTGTATCTGATTATGAACACTTAGAGACGTGCTTTTTTTGTAACCCCCCAACCCATTTTCTAAGAGAACCTCATTTTTCTATTGATATGATACTTGGTTCTCTTGTATTTATGTGTTTTTTGTTCATGGAATACGACCCTATTTTGGGATTGAGCAACCACTTATGCTTGGCCTTGAGGAGCTTCCATGTTTTTCTATTCTTCTTCTTCTAACAAGTACAAATTTGAGGTCATCCAACCTTTTGGTTTATCTACCTGCCCCTTTTTATTATTTCCAATCTTTTTTCCCTGTGGACATGTGCTTTGCAAATGACCTATTTGAAAGCATGTTCGGCACCTTAATGTTGTTTTCTCATAATCTAATAATTGTTTCCAATATAAAAACTTGTGTGTTTTATTTTAATGTGATAAGGTAGACCTTTACTGAGGCCTACCTATACACAGACTCTAGAAAAGGAAAAACTACCTTACTCTAAACTCTCAAGGTCCATCTTTTTGTATTTTTCCTGTGTGTTTCCAAATCTTAACCATTTATCATTTTCAAGGTTTCTTTATTTATAATCTAGCCATATCTATAAGTTATCATAGAAAATATATATATAATTACAGGGAATACCATAGGAGGTTGAAGAAGGTCAATCTCACAAATTAAAGCGAGAGGATCATAGATCCTAATTGAATGCCCTTTTAGATTGAATAGTGATCTCCAAGAGCCTCATCGATTTCTTTTTATAATCTCTTGTTAAGTAATCAACGGCCACAACCTAATCATAATCGATGGCTAAGGTCATCTTGACCTCATCAAATCACTTTTCTAAAAGTCACTAAAGATAAATCGACTTGTCTCAATTAATATTGATTAATTAACCCATTTCCATAACTTAGACTTAGGAAAATAATTAGATTTGGTTAATAAATTTAATTAAGACATATTCACTTTATAAAATAAATTAGGCTTGGAGATAATTAATCCACTTGTGTTCCTAGCCTCATTGACACCACTTGAGACTAGAACACATGTCCAAGCTACACAAACCGACAAATCCCAAGTCCAAAAGGTTGTTGGATCTAGTGCATTTAGACGTGTGTGGTCCTTTGTTAATGGGGCCCTTGAGTGGATACAACTATTATGTGACATTTATAGATGATTGTTCCAAGAGGACATGGATATACTTTATGAATTCCAAGGATGTCATATTTAGTAAATTTCAGGAGTTCAAAGCTCTTTTGGAGAATTAAACAAGGAGGAAGATCAGATCCCTTACATTAGACAATGGGGATGAGTATACCTCTAAAGGGTTCAAGAAATTTTGTAGAGATATGAGCATCAAAAAAGAGTTCACAGTTATTTACAACCCACGATGAAATGAGTTTGTTGAAAGGAAAAGAACAAGGGAATTGTTGTGGCTCATAAGGTTGTGATTCATGATCAAGATCTACCCATGTTCTTGTGGGCAGAGACATGTAATATAGAAATCTGCATTCAGAACATAAGTCCTCACAAGTTCTAGGGGACAAGAATCCTCAGGATACGTTGATAGGAGTGAAATTGGAGGTGGAAATTTTTCATATATTTGGGTGTCCAATGTATATCCATGTACCATTAAAGAAGAGGATAAAGTTAGAGCCCTCGGGATTGAAGGGCATTTTCATTGGTTGTAAGGAGACTTCCAATGCATACAAGATGTACATCCCATTGCATGGAAATATTGTGGTGAGCATGGACATGATATTTGAGGAACATAAGGCCTTGAGGAAGTCACATGATTCAATACTAGTAATGGAAAATGATTGGGAGTGAAAGGCTCTGAAGGCCAAGAAGAGGCCAGCAGCACCAATAATAGGTACCCAACCTTCAATTTTAGGAGGAGGACTAGGAGGCACCTTCTACTTTTGTCATGAGGAGGCCAAGATGGATTGAGCACATACTAAGAGATGCTTAAGAGCATGTAGAGGCTCATAGGAGAAATTTCATGGAGAGCGGACTACCGAGATAATTTCCTAGTTACATGGCACTCATGAGTGACATCATTGACTTTAAGCCTAGTAATTATGAGAAGGCGGTAAACCAACAAGGTTTGGAGAGATGTCATGGTGGAGTATGCCTCCATCATGAAGAATGATATGTGGGAAATCATGTCGAGGCCAGAGGAGAAATCAATGGTCAATTCAAGATGGATCTTCAAGATCAAACATGTTGTATATGAAAGCATTGAGAAGTACAAGTCTAGATTTGAGGTAAGAGGGTTCTCCCAGGAGGAGGGAATGGACTATGAGAAGACATTCGCTCTAGTCACCAAATACACTTATATTAGGGTTGTTATGTCTATTTACTTCAAAGATGGGGTGGAGGATAATCAGATAGATGTGAAGACATCCTTCCTCAATGGTGTGATTGAATATGAGATGCACATCAATCAGCCACAAGGATTTGAGGTTCACATGAGAGATTCACATGTGCGCAGGTTGAAAAAGGTGTTATATGGTCTCAAACAAGCACCTAGAGCATGCTACTCAATGATTGATGGGTATTTTCTAGATATTAAAATCACTAAGAGTGAAGCAAATCCCAACTTGTATTACACACTTTTTGGATATGATCCACTCAATATAGTGTTGTATGTTGATGACCTCTTTCTTAGAAGGTTAGAGATGTGCAAGCGAGATCTTATGACAATTTGAGATGAAGAACATAGACATGTTCTCCAATATATTTGAGGTACAATGGATTATGGGCTAAGATATGTAAGGAGTGATGGAGTGCAATTAGTGGGCTACACAAATGCAAATTGGGCTAGGAGTGTTGCAGATAGGAAAGGCACCCCAAGATGTTTCTTCAATTTGGGATCAGGAGTGATTTCATCATTTAGCAAGAAGCAAAGTTCAATGTCCCTCAGTTCAAAAAAGTTCAAGTACATGGCAGCTGGTTTGGAAATTTGTGAGGCCATTTGGCTTTGAAAGATACTCTGAATTTTGTTTGGTTTTGAGTTGGATATGACAGTGATTCACTATGGAAAATCTTAATTGCATTAAGCTCTTTGAGAATCCAATGTTTCATAACATGTACAAGCATATGGAGATCAAGGATCACTTCATCAGATTTATAGTCCACAGGGGAGCTTTGATTTTTTAGTACATAACCATAGATGAGCAGGTTGCAAATATTCTCACCAAACTCCTCATGAAGGGGAAGCTTGTTTTCTACATAAATAAGCTATGGGTGGTGCAAAATACCTTCATCGTTGGGAGGGAGTGTTCATGTTTATAGTCAGACAGATGCTTCTACATAAGCTCAATGTGAAGCAGGCAAAAGACATCAAATTGCCTCTTTAGGTGCTTGCTTAAGAGTAAGTAATTGTTATGATTTATTTCCTAAGTTTAGCTTAGGAAAAGTACACTAATTATTTGATTATTTGATGTTGACTATTAAGCCAAGTTTCTAAGGATAAATAATTTAATAAAATGATTTAGATTTAATCTCTAGTGTTGATCTCAAGTGATGCTTGGGATCTAATATTAGCCATTGACCACTTAGGAGATTAGGGTTAGGGATTTGGATTAATGAAATTATAAAATAACCCTTAAGGGAGAGGTGAAAGACACGTTGTGATTAACAAAATGATTTTCTTAAGGATTGAGATCCTTAACAACTTAAAAGAAGGAAAAATTATGTAGCCAAGTTTTTCTGGGATACAAATTTTGCAAGGTTTAGGCTTTAGAAAGAGAGACAAAGACTTGGGAGAGAGAATTTGAAATTTATGTGCAAGATGAAACTGTGAGAAGAGTCCAAGTTTCTAGCAAAGTCCACGTGGAGGAAGGGAGGCCAAGTTTTTCATTATGCACATGGGCCTTACAAGTGGAGGCTAAGTTTTACAAGTGGAAGCCAAGAGTTTCTAGGGCTAAGCATTTTCCAGGAGGGTCAAATTTCCAAAAGCCGAACTTAACTAGAGGCCAAAAATCCAATGAGCCAAAATTCAAGTTCAAATTGTGTTGTATTTTCTATGTATTCCTTTGTGGGTCAAAGCCCTCATTTTCAAAATTTAATAAAGTGAAGGAAGAATTTTTTAGGTATAATTTTTGGTTCTTGTGGTTGATTTTCTTATTTTATTTCCGCTACAATTTACTGTTTAAAGTTAAAAATACCAACATATTTATTTTCAACATTTTTTAGAATTTTATTGAGAAAATATTTTTTTGAATATAAAATAATTGTTAAGGCAAAAATAAATGAGACTTTGTATTAAAAGTTAACAAAGGGATTTTTTTGCAATATGATAAATTATGGTAGTAATACACCTAAGAATATTCAAAGATTAACATAGAACTTATCAGTGAAATACTTCCATCTTAACTTTCATTATATGTAGTGATTCTCAACTTTAGGGACTTGAGGTTGAATGAGTAATAACTCCTTTTAACATAGTTTTGAATGGGTTCATATGATTGCCATTAATTACACAATTTGTGACAAAAATGGATGTAACTTTAATCATACACATCTTAGCCTAAATGTGGTGCCTCCCAATTTTAGGGGCTTGAGGTTCAACAAGTAATAGCTCTTTTCGAGAATGGTTTGGAGTGATTTTATATGACTAGAAATTAACCACAAAAATATCATTTGAAATGGCACACAAAATCCATTAATTAATCCATTTATGTTATATTAATGGGTGTATTTTTCTTCACCCACTTTCACCATGGAAATTGTTGGGGTAGGGTCCCCTAGGTCAAGTCTTGAGTCAATTTTGTTAATTTTTTTAAATCATAGCACGCAGATCAAGGGGCTTTGGGGTGGGTCAAAGCTCCTTCATATTGTAACGGGTAAAATGGTAAAACATAGGACTCAAATCACGGTTTTATTCCATAGTTTTTGCGCGTCTAAGTCATATAAATAGGCATGTAAGAGTCAAGCAAAGATAGAATATGATCCGATAGAAACATCTAATATCTCATATGTAACGTAATTTTGGGTAAGTTTCAGTGATTAGTCTAGGTAAGAAATATGCTCCTATAGTTGTGTGCGTGGAGACCTAAGTCGTGGGTTGTGTGCGAGGACTTTGCGGTTGTGTGCGCAAGAGGAATAATTTTATTCATTGAAAATCTTCTTAATAAAGAAGAAGTTTTCAAAGTCTCTGGTTTACTTGCATGATTTTTCTTCTTATGTGTTAATGCTTTATGAGTTAAGGATTTTCTTATAGATCTGTGATGTAATTTTTTTTATTTGATGCGCAATTGACTGGGTTAATCATATAGTAAGTACATCTATGTGATTGCGCAATAAATATATCAGCAATAAGGGTTTTTTTAAGTTTAGATATGAATCAGGTTAAAGAATAATAGTGCATCAGAATATAATTAGATCCAATCATATCATATCAGAAAGGGTTGAATCCACATCATAATTCCCCTCTGGGTGTGGAAACCTGGTTCCAGCACCCCCCCATGCTACTTCGGGGAGACTTTCATTTGTGCAAGTGGATCACTACCAAAAGGGCCAGTAGTTGGAGGGTTTTGTTGGTTGTGTAAGTACACTCTAAACTTGGGTCTGGACCCCTCGATCCAACAAATGATTTCGTTGCCAGGACAAGGATTTGTTTGAGGGAAAATTTATGTGGCATCAACTAAGAACGAATTGCAGAATTGGTTGGATCAAAAGGTGCACGAGTTCACAATCCAAGAAAACCGGAACCCGCGATTATCTGTTGAAGAGTGGGAACAAAGATACATTTATACAGAGCAAAAAAAAATCTTCTTTGCTTCCTTCGCAACAGAACTACACGAATGGTTTTCTTGGTTCACTAAGACACAAACTTGTTGGAAGGACGATGTGATTACCAGGTGGACTCCTGAGTTGATTCAGCAATTGGAAAAAGCCAACAATAGGATTACTCGCACAATAGACTATTGGATCGACATCATTTTGGGTGGATTTGTCACTGAGTTTTCTATTGATACCTTTGTGTCATACACTGAAACTGTAAGAAGGTTTTTCAAAGGTCTGTGAGGTAAGTTTTTGCGCTTTTTGTTGTGGATTAAAATGCTCTTATGTGAAAAGGGTACTTTGTGCAGTCATATGGAGTGAATGTTCAGAAGAATTCAACCTATCTCTACGTGCAGTGGAAAAATTTATAGAGAAGACTCAGACGGAGATTTTTTATATAGTCCCCTCAAAGGTAGATCTGACAGGGACGAAGAATTTGAGCGAGCATTTCAGGTGAGTCGGCACAATCAGAAGATAATAACACAGCTGCACTTCAGATCCCGCCCACCCAGACCCACATTGAAAAAAATTAAAGATACATTAAAAAACGTGTTGAATATGTTTTTTTAATGTATCTTCAATTTTTATCAATGTGGGTCTTCTCAAAAGTATGCATAATGGGTACCCATTGTATGTGGAATTTAATTTCGAGTGTCTACACTTGAAATTTGAGTAAACCTATAAGGCGATAAGGCAAAAATATAATTGAAAAAATTTGTTTTCTTCTTTTCCCTCCAAAATATTTACATGTACCTCTTTTTAAATTTAAAGGATTTTTATTGGATTACATATTATGACATGGTAATTACATGAAAATTTCATGGGCGCTTTGAGGCTGAAATTTCCTCTAATGAAAGCACAGCTTGTTACTGCATTCTAGGAACGTGAGCTGGAATGGTATTTGAGGTACCTAGCAGCTAACCCAAATACGACAATAGATGATCTCAAGAAAGCATTGAATGAGCGGTTCCAGAAGCCAAAGTCATATGCGCAATGTGTTACCGAACTGAAATATATCCACCAGGAAGTAAAGGAAATTGTATGGGAGGCAGATCAACGGTTAAAATGTATCATCAGGGATGGACGCCTCACCATTAGTGATGATCATCATAAGGGATGGTTCATTGCAATGTTGTTTCCGCATTTGCGTCTACCTTTATCTCAGCAGAAGATCACAACCCAGGCCAAAGCTTTGGAAATTGCGATGAAACTAGAAGCCTCGCCAGTTCAAGAAACGTGGATAGGGGTTCGGAAGATTCAGAGCCAATTGGCTACCCTGCACTTAGAACTACAAAATTTGCGGAAGGAGAGTGGAAAGGACGTGCGCGCAGAGGTATGGTGCATGTGCATCAAAGCTGAAGGACACTACAAGGAACAATACCCAGTATATGGCGAATATCTGGAGGTTGGAGGGCCAACTCCGATCAAACCTAATCAAGGGGTCGGGCCAAGTGCGAGCCCTACATTATGGTGCACACTATGTCAAGTAACCGAACAAAACCCTACAGACTATTGTCCCAGGTTTGAGAAATATATTCAAACTCCCAAGCAGGGATATTATGTATTTTGTCAGTGTGTAGGCCATGATGATAAGAACTGTTTCAGTTTTGACCTAATGATTGAACAACCTACTTCTTACAGAATATAGTCAGAAGGTAGAGGTCTGGACTCGCTTGCGTCACCCTCTGGGCGAGGGTGATTTCAGGGCCGAGGTCATGGAAGAGGAGGAGGAGCTGGTCAAGGAAGAGGCCATATTATATGTTATAATAGTGGAGAAATTGTCCACTTCGCGCGCGACTGCCAAAACCCGACACACCCATCTTGTAGGTATTGTCAGCAATTCGACCACGTAATTGAAGATTGCCCTTTGTTGTTTACGAAAATGCAAGAAAAGAAGACTCATACGCCTACACAGAACGTTTAGATGATGAGGGCATAATAGTGCAACGAAGAGCCTAGTGTTAATATTGTGACCATAAGTGGTGCAACAATCAGTGCAGACAAAGCAAAAGGAAAACAACATGTTGCAAATGTCTAGGTTCGGAAAGCCCCTGAGAAGAAGGAAGGATTAAACTTGCAAAGGGAAAAGGATACTTTTAATGAAGCCAAGAAGAAATTTATGGACCTTGGTACATCGACATCAAAAATACCAACTAGGCCTACTATGAATGTCACAGATGAGACTGATCCAGCTGAGCTATGAGTGTTTTCGCAGGCTTGTATCAAGATTTTGTGCAATAAGGAGGTTGTAAACCTTCAAACATTAATTCATAATTGCACCGAGAAAGATCAACCTCAGATGGAACAAAGGGTTGTCAACAAAATCCACAAGAATAAAAGAAGAATTGAATGAGAGATGTGCTTAGCCGCTCAGATAGGAGACTTTGAGATGGATCAAGTTATTATGGATATGGGATCTGATGCAAATGTCTTACATAAATATACATGGCAGAAAATGGTAGAACCTAAGCTAGAATGGTCTTCAATTCAATTTTGCATGTCTAACCAGCAGAAGATTATCCCAATGGGAAGGCTCTCAAGGGTAGTAGCTGACATTGAAGGAGTCATGGTGTTTGCTGAGTTTGAAGTCGTTGAAATTGTTGATGACACAAATTTGTATACTGTGTTGCTAGGCCTAGACTAGGCTTTTGACATGGATGCTATTATTAACCTCAAGCGCGGGAGCATGGTGTTTGAAAACAATGGAACAAGGGTTATGGTCCCCCCGAACCTTGCAGAGG
The DNA here is from genome assembly GCA_034641835.2 of Pinus albicaulis. Lineage (NCBI taxonomy): Eukaryota > Viridiplantae > Streptophyta > Pinopsida > Pinales > Pinaceae > Pinus > Pinus albicaulis. The sequence goes on from CM076582.1 coordinate 931,530,422, forward strand.
GAGCAAGGTATACAGAACCGGTGGGTGACGAGTATGCAGGGGAAGATATTGACCATGTCTACAAACTAACCGCGAAGGATGAGGATTGGATCAATCCCAAGGTAGATGGTCAGCTTAGTTGGGAAAAAGATAATTCGTGCTTATCAGACTCGGATGAAGAATTGTAATGCTAGCAGAACCTCTTACACGAATTATCCACACTGTGCTATGATCGGGTAACTAGATCTCTACATTGTATATCCTCTGAGGTATGTGAATTTCCCTACTATGATGGTATAGTAGATGTTAATATGTCTTTAGATACATTTGAAAGGGATGTTCTAGAGGAACAGCGGTTCCGCGCACTTGATCTAGCTTTGCGCTCACCCCCAGCTCACTGGTGGGGAACACACAAAGAAAATATTGTTGATTGGAGGGAATGTCAACGAATGCTACAACTGCGATTCGGAAGCCCAAACACCTGGATGAAAGAAAAATATTCAGGCATAGATGATTTGTGCAATCACTTAGCCAAGTGAAATGCAGTTTGGGGAGAAGAGCCACAGCCGGAATGGGTTCATATATTTATCCATACAATGTACAAGGTACCAATGAATTGGTATCTAGAGACCGATGTGCGACATGGTACTATCGAATGGGTTGTGCTGAAAGAGAGATTCATTTTGAATTTTAGCTTTGAAAGTGGATTCTAGTGCATTGATGAGGCATTACAGGAGATTCTAGACTTATTTTTTACGTACCAAAGGAACTAGTAGGACGACCCCTACTAGAATGGAATGCGCAGATGAAGGATGCAGTTGAATGTCGCAATGTGACTGCTGAAGATAATGATGAGGATCCAAGAAACATTAACATCCCTGAGTCCGAGGGGTAGCGCGCAGTCATTTGACCTAAGATTGAATTGCTAGTTGTTACTGAACCTATGAAGACTAGAAAAGTTAATATTGGAACAGAAGAGAAACCTAAGTTTCCCAATATAGGGTATTATTGGGATGAAGTTATCGTGGGAATGGTTGCAGAGCTTTTCACTGAATATCAAGAGTTGTTCCCTACTAAATTTTCTAAGCTAAAAGGGATTATCGAAGATGTGGTGTGATGAGGATCACCTAGAAACCGGATGTTAAACCCATTAATCAGCGCCCCTTATAGGTTGAACCCAAAGTATAAGCAAAAGGTAAAAGAAGAATTGGAAAAGATGGTTGTTGAAGGAATTATTGAGCCAGTGAAGGAATCAGATTGGGTGAGTCCCATGGTAGTCCAATAAAAGAAGACAAAAGATCAAATTAGGATCTACGTTGACCGCAAATTGAATGATGCCTATGTGCATGATCCTTTTCCAACCCCATTCTCAGATGAAGTCTTAGACAACGTCAGTGGGCAGGAAGCCTACTCATTTACTGATGGATTTGCAGGATATCATCATATAAGAATTGCACATGAAGACCGGAGCAAGAATACCTTTGCTACAGAATGGGGTTCGTTCCAATATACTGTAATGCCATTCGGTTTGAAGAACGCGTCAGCCATATTTTCGCTCGTAGTAGTTTTTGCTTTCAAAGATTATATCCATAAGTTCTTAGAAGTGTATTTTGATGATTGTATTGTTGAAGAAACATGTCTCCGACATGCACTTAATGCTAGATACTTGTCGGAAGTATCAAATTTGTCTGAATTTGAAGAAGTGTATATTTTGCATCCCTTTTGGTATCTTGTTGGGACATATTTTCTGTAAATAGGGACTGATGGTTGATCCAGCCAAAATTGTTGTCATTATTAATATGGATCCTCCAAAGATTTTGAAGCAGTTGCGCTCGATATTGGGACATACTGGATATTATTGAAATTTTATTCAAGCTTATGCGTAGATCACTGCATCGAGGGAGAAGTTGTTGAAGAAAAACGCCACTTTTTGTTGGGATGAGGGCTATAAGAGGAGTCCGAACATACTTAAGGAAAGAATGGTCACTGCGCCCATCTTGCTATTCCCATATTGGTTGAAGGAATTCCATGTACATGTTGATGCTTCATGTATAGCGCTAGGAGCTATATTAGTGCAGTTAGATATTGGAGATATTGATCATCCGATTATGTTTGCAAGTCAGAATTTTTCAAATGGGGAGCGTAATTATTCAACCACGGAAATAGAGGAGCTAGCCATGGTGTATGTGCTGCAAAATATTCGTTATTATTTGCTTGGAGGTCATTTCAAGATGTTCACATATCATTCTTCTTTGAAATACCTGGTGAACAAGCCTGTGTTGGGGGGGAAGATCTGTAGGTGGCTCCTTTTGTTCCAAGAATACGATTTTCGAGGTGATTGTTGTTAGTCATCAGTATTTTTTACTTGTTGGTGATGACTAGTTGTAACAGCCAAGTTTTCTAGCATCTGATCTAAAAAATTGTCAAATTTGCTAGCTGGAAAACACCCATAAACATTTTTTGCCATCCTATATTTCCAATCCGCCCATGACGAGATGAAACCTCATTATCAAGCCATGTCTAGCCTCAGCCATACTAACTTGTCCATCAGCTCCAAAGAAAACAATCCAAATCTATCCAAAGAAGTCTCCCCTAAGTTAGGTAGTGGCGCTTTAGGCATTTATCCCTTGGAAAACTATCCTAAAGCCAAAGAACCTATATCTTCTACAGACCAGTCATAACATACCTTCCCATTCTGTAAATAAAGTTGGTTACACCCTTAAGTCGTGCCACTAACAAACCCTGAAGTCTCAGCAATGCACATGCCCTAGGTCAAACTGATATTAGGTGGTTTCAAAGTGTTTCAATGGATCTTTCAAAGAACAGAAATGTACCAGCATCCCAGAAGACAGTGTTTGGCTCAACATGAGAAGACAACTGCTTCTCATGTGATTTTGAGCCTGGGATGTAGCTACAGGGCAGAGAGTTGTTTCATTAAGCTCCTGTGATCACAGTCAAAGGTTAGTAAATTATGAATGACAAGAAGTGCCTTTGCGAAACTAGCCAAACTACTTGTGATATACAGAAGCACGAGAGACATTTTGAAAACGAAGTCATGTCTCGGAAAGTCCTCATCTTGTTATTATCAATTTGTCATTCTTCATTTGCACAAGCATGAAAAGACAGTGAAAGGAAAAATAACACTGTTAAAAGCTGATGAAATGGCATCACTGAGAAAAAAACTCCTTCATCTATAAGCAGAGGGTTTAAGGACATAAAAGCCTCCTTCATCTATAAGCAGAGGGTTTGAGGACAGAAAAACCTCCTTCATTTATAAGTAGAGGGTTGAGGACTGAGAGAGCCTCCTTCATCTATAAGCAGAGGGCCAAGGATAAAGTTTGATTTTAAGAATTGCACTGACTGTAAGGCAATTTTTGGGCACATTGAGACAACAACTAAGGGTTTCTAAAATAAAAATGATGATTAAAGGTAGAGGCAAAGAAGTGGGATTTGAAAAATTGGTTTGCATAAGTTTCACTATTATTTGAATTACAAGGCGAAGCTAATAGGTTGATCATCAATGAAGAAATATTATTAAGCAGCTGGCCAAAAGAGTCAAACAGTCTTGGGCTCAAACTAACTTCTGCCATCATGTATAGGGGAAACCACTATCAGGATGTTCATCAAACGTTCTTCATTTGGTTGAGACAGAGGTTGAAAGGAAACCAGGCATTTGTCAAAGTAGGCCTCCTTCATCTATAAGCAGAGGGCCAGAGTAGTGATTGATTTTAGGGTTTTCACTGACTGAGAGACAAATTGTAAGAACAGTAGGAGACAGTTGAAGGCTTCTGAACAGAGCAATGATGTCAAAAAAAAAGGGAAAGCATGAGTACTATACCTATCAAATAAGCTGACTTATCTCCTATCAGGGATTTCTTTCAAAGGCAGGGTGGAGCCAAAAATGAACAAACCTTGATGAGGGATGTAATTTCCTTAAAATTTACAAAGGTCCATCTCCTTGATAAACATGCTTGACATGTAAGTCTCTATTCCTTTAACAAAATAGAGTTGAAAGTAGTTGAAATTAGCTAGGCTAAGCACAAGCCAAAAGTGATGATTTCTTTTCAAAAGGTTCTTTTCTTCCTGTTCATAAGGAAATTTCTTTCAAAAAACTCATCATAGTAGACAAAAGGCAATTTGAGCTTAGTTTTCCCAAAGAGGCATTGCAACTAAACACATAGGTTCATAAATGTGCAAGAAGGATTATGGCATGTTTTTCAGGTTCTGGAACAACATTCAAAGCCAATAATGCATGCCACTATTACAAATGAAGGCATTTTCCTTATGAAAATATGTCAAAGGTACCTTGCTATTGCATTTTGAGTAAAGGAGAGGTTTTTAAAAGAAGTTCCCTTTTGATGAACAGATCATGGTAAAGCTTGGGTGAATACAATTGAGTTTTTGCACCCACAGTCAAAAGAGAAGCTCAAAAAGCACCTAACAGTTCGATCAGCTTCACAGTGAGCATTATCACCTTTAAAGCAGTAGGAGCAGAAACTGTCAATCAAGTTTTAAAGAGATAATTCATCTACTTGCAAAATGGCAAAAGATGCTTCACAAGTCATTGGTATGTTTTTTGAGCAGATTTTCCTTTGAAAATATCATCAAAAAGTCTGCAGTGGCAGAGTTTCCTTGTTAATAAAGCACAGTGAAAATGCAGTAGAGGAGATTTGCAGTTCCTAAACAAGGCCTCTTCACTTAACAAAAGTCATCACTATGTTGCCTTTTCAAAAGTCAAACTCCACATTTTGTCAAAAGATTGGTGCAAAGAGTCTTTATAGGTTTTAAGTGATGAAAATCACAAAGACAAGTGCTTCATGTTCTATTTCAACCCAAAAGCCTTTCAAGGTTTTCAAAACCTTCACCAAGAAAACGTGAAAGGAACTTGGACTTTTTTGCTTTCAAAAGAAGTTAAAGGGACCGTTACAAACTCATTTGAAATTTTCAAAGCCCAAACAAAGCCTCCCCTTAGCTGCTCACTGGACTGAAGAGAGTTTTCGAGCAATTTCACAAAGTTTTCAGGCTTGGAAACTGCGCGGCGTGCCTGGAAAAGCGCGCGGCGCGTTCAGGATTAAATTTGCGAAGGAGTTGTGTTATTGCGCGGTGAGCCTGTAGGCGCCGGTCACGACTTCCCGTCATCGACCCGACAACTGTTCTGTTGCGCGGCGTCTTCTCTTTTCAACTTGCCGCACATACTTCAATAGTCCAAACGCCTTCCAAAAGCCCTGAAAACTGCTTAAAATTTTCAAACGAGGGCTGCCATCCATTTTCAAGTATTTTCATTTACCTACTTGCTATGTTCGAGCTGCTAGATGGTGTTTGAAACAATGAAGGTTTTGGTGTAAAGCAAGGTGTGTTGAGTGAATATTTTGAAGAAAGTTGTTACAGTGGGAGACTGGTGGAGGGTTAATTTTAGCTTCAAAGAGCCTAAACTGCCCTAAAAACAGTGCTAAAACATCACACTCCCTATAAGACACAATAAACACCGTTTTAATGGTTTTGTCAAGTATTAAGGGTATCCTAACTGTTTTAGCATAAAACATAAACTCTGTCAGCTATATGTATTGGTGAAAACAATGCTAAGGAGGGTTGAATTTTTTTTTTAAATATTCGAGACTGTTGTGGCTATGATTGCCCAAGGTTGAAATAGTGATTATGGTGTGTTTATGATGATGTCAAAGGACCTAAAAATTTCCCTCAATACAATGCAAAAAGCATAAACCTGCAAGTCAAAATATACATAGTAGTAGAGGTTTTTCAAATTGTTGGAGGTGCCCTAACTATGATAGGGCAAAGCTAACCTCTGTCAGCCAAGTGTATGGTGAAAGCATTGTTAGGAGGTAAAGAAGTGGTTTTAATGAAAGCACAGTGATGGTGAGGTGACATAAATAAGCCTATGTTGAAAGCAGTGATCTTAGTTCGATTGCCTTGTCACCTTCAGAGAGTGTCTCCTTTTGAATAAATGAAACAATGAGATTATTGCTGCCTTCTTTTTGGTCCCGTAAAACAAATTGTGGTGAAAAATCTTTAACTCAGTCTAAAGGTGTTTTCTCTAACTGTGTGTGAGAAATAGTGAATACAAGGAGGGTGTTTTTTATTAGAAGCAGTGTTTTGCCTCTGTCTAAATACAAGGTTGTCTTGTTTTTATCAAAACATAAAGGATCTTTGTAAACATACCCAGCCATAGTAACTTTTTCACTATGTGCTTGTTATTTTGATAACTTTGGTTGATTGGCATACAAAGGGAGATAGACAGTGTTTTGGAAGGAGCAGAGAGTTTTGTGTTAAAGAATCATTTCACATAGCATTTGAAGAGATCTGCCTTGGTCAAAAAGTGACTAACAAAGAAGACAGAGTTGTGTTTGAGAAAGCATTTTAAAAACCATTTCGAGGCATTTTGGTGTTGCAGAGAGCATAACACATATAGGAAAACAATATACTCTTTGTATTAATATAAATAGGAGAGAGATTACAAACAAGAATAGTAGTTTATCTTGTAAGGATCTCCCCAAGTTGACTTGTTCTTCCTTGTCACAAAGCACACCTCAATGTCACCCTAATGCATGAATATGATGTCTCCTTCTAGTTCAAAGCAACAACACAAGGGCATAATCAATATCCAAAAGCCAACATTTATTTTATGGATGGAATTATATTTACAGGAGAGGTGGCGTATTTTAGGATTTACCATAATGGGCTTGAGATCCATATATGATGGGAGGATGAGTTCAAGCAATAAGAGGTGAAGTCTCCAAGGTAGTATTAGATAAGATTTGAGTTCTTATCCATGGTAAATGGTTAAAACAATCACTAGAATTTTATGGAAGAGGAAGCTTTGGAAATATTTTTTAATTTTCCTGAATTTCTAGAATCAACACAACTGTAGAAGGGAGAAACCATCTCTGATCAATGTTGGTGTAGAAAGGAGAAATCAAAATTGAACATGGGTGTCTAAAGGGGTGGGGTGCGTTGGGGTTAAAAACACTGATTTTAGGCAATTAATCCTAGAAACTCGAGCATTTTGGAAATTTCATGCTTAGGTATTTGTGTAGGGATGATGATAACATGTTCACGGATGTTGATTGATCCAGTTTGTGGGACTATTGACCAAATGTGACAAAATGTCCTAAACAACTATCTAATACATCTCTTTTCTGAAATGGTCTTTCTTTACAAATATAAGACTGTGTTATTCGCATTACACAAATTTACTAACATATTGTGCAAAGTATAAAAAGGGATTTGGAATAAACCATAAGAAGCTTGAATTGATCTCAATAATATTTAGAAGAGAACTTCTTCTTGTTACAGCATGATGGCTACACTGAATATAACCTACATTGACATGGTTGGTGTTACAATTTGATAAAGTTGATGATTTTCCTCCTTATTTACTCTCATTAATCTGTGATCTCGTATGAGGGACCTCTTTGAGACTCAGTGATACACATCTTGATGTTGCTCAGGAATGGTCTATTCTATCTCTATGTTTTATTATGTATAGAATTTCTTCCTAAGGTTGGTTATAGTCTTGTGTTAAATCAGGATGGCACCATGTCTAGGGTAATCATTCTCGGGTCCTTTCTAATAGCCAAGTTGCTTGGGAACCCTTCACAAGCTCTACTTCTTACTACATCATATAGGTAGTTCCCAGGTAGATGCACATAATTTATTGCATGTTTTTTGTAGGCCATATGTTTCACTATGTTGTGCAGTGTGATTATTGTAGACCTCTCTGAGAGTCACCAAGTCTGTATCAGAAGGTAATTGGCAACCATCAGTTCAGTTATGTCTGGAATTAAAGGGAGTGCGTGTACTCTGATTATGTTGAGCTGAGTGCAACTCATCTCTGCTTCCTATTGTACCAAGGAACGTTTTTTGACCCAACACTGAAAATTCCTCCTGAAGTGCTCTTCCTATCATATGGACTCCCTTCCAAATCTGCATTTGTGAAGCCTTGAATATTAACTCCCTCTATCTATCTGTACCATAGACCAAACTGAGTAGTGCCTCTGAGGTATCTCAACACATGTATTGTTGCCTTCCAATACAGTTTGTTTGGCTTAACCATTTCTTAACTAATTTGGTTAACTACATAATGTATTCATGGTCGTGTGCTCAACATATACATAAGTGAACCCACAAGCTACATGTAAATAGTGGCCTCCACTTCCTCACCTGAAGTTGCATCCTTCTTCCTCCAACTGCCTTTTAGAGGAGTGTTCATGTGTTTGTTATTATTCATTTGGAAATTCTTCAGTATCTCGTTGGCATACTTTCCCTGAGAGACAAATAGTTCCCCATATCCTTGTCATACTTCCAAACCAAGGATATAATGCATGAGTCCCATGTCCTTCATCTCGAATTATCTTGTAAGATCCTCTTTGCAAGATTTTATCAACTTCTCATCACCAATTAAAATGAAATAATTGACATATAATACTATAATCAACAATTTACCTTCAACAACAATATGGTAAAGGTATGTATCTACTTCGCTTTTGGTGAAGCCCAACTTATCGTCGATCCAAGTGTACCAAGCACGAGGTGATTTTTTTAATCCATACAACGCTAGCTTGAGTCTACACACATGCGACTCTCTGTCGAATGTCTCAAATCCTTCTAGTTTTTCAAAGTACACATCCTCTTCAATCACTCCATTGAGGGATGTTGTCCTCACACCCATCTGATGGATCTCCCATCCCATCTGCACTGCAAGTGCTAGAATTGATCTGACAGAATATTACCTTGCTACTAGAGAAAAGGTCTCCTCATAGTCAATTCCCTCCACCTAAGAGAACCCCTTGGCCAAAAATTGGGCCTTGTCTTTCTCGATGCTTCCATATGTTGGTTGCTTCACCTTGTAAATCCATCTCAAACCCACCACTGACTTGTCCTCTGGCCTTGGGACCACTTCCTAAACATTGTTTCTAACTATGGAATCATATTCCTCTACCATGGCATCAACCCACACTGGTTGTTGCAATTATTACTTCAATGAGGATGGTTATGTCTCTACTAGCTCACTCATCAAAGCGATGTAGCTTGTGTACCGATTCGGTGACCTCCTCTATTGAAAAGTGTAACTAGGTTCGGACTTCATAATGAATTGTAATTATGAATTTATGTAATGAAGAGACAAATATAATAAAATGCATTTTGTAGTGCTTTCTTCATAAGTTTCATGAGCAAGGAGTTTTTATTATAGGTTAAATAATTCTTCTTGATGTCTTTAGGGATTTTTCATCTTGTCATAAATGTCATTAAGGAGTCATGTATATGAAGTGATGTTACACTTGTAAAGGGAAAAATTATTGATGTATATATATGCTCCAAGTCCTTGTCACTAAGCTCAATGAGGTCGGCTCAAAATATGTTGAAAATCTCCTTGGTAAAGTTGGCCTACTTAAAAGACGACATGTCGGCCTAGAAGAGTGAAGATAGTCCATATATAAAGGTTGGTATGCGGACTCATTATCACAAGACGATTTTTGGACAAGTCTGTGATGGCAGTGCAGAGGTAAGTCTGTGGTTTGGTGATTAAAAGGGAGGAAATACAGTGAAGAGAAGAGTATGTCTAGCGAAGGAAGAGAGGTCATCTCAGATATATCTTTTGGGAAAGAAATCTCCTAGTCAAGGTCTTCCACCATTTCGACCCGGTGCATGAAAGAGGATGCTCTCAGAGATTTATATAGTCTACAATAATATGTGAGAAAGAAAGCCGAGATCAATGTGGAGAGAGGCGATGCTAGCCTGTCATTGATCTCACACTCTTGCATGGTGATGATATATATATATATATATATATATATATATATATATATATATATATATATATATATATATATATATATATATATATATATATATATATATATATATATAGTGTTAAGAAGGAAACATGAAAGAAGGATATCGCAGTAAAAGGAGATCTATCTTGGGCCACCATTATTCATGAAGGACAAGGCCTAGCACAGCAAGGATATCACGCCAAGGAAAATTCTCTAGGAGGCCAAGGTTAAATTAAGGAAAGCAATAAAAGGGAGATCAATGTTTACGGCTAGGAATTGAGCTTTCCTAGTGTTGGTGCAACATGGTGCAGAAAAGGAATATCAACATAAGGAGCCTAGAAGAGAAAGTGATAAGGGTCTCGGAGGCATATTGGTGTCAAGGATATTTGTCGTGGTCTTGGTACTTGTCAATTGATGATATATAAGAATAATTATTATCGGGTTTTCTTCTCCAAGAGGGGGAGGTTTTTGCCCTAGATGGAAAGCCTAAAAATTGTATCTCTTGTACATTTGATAATTTACTTGATGAAGAACATAATAATATAACGAATATAAGATCTAAGTGAAATAATCATAATGAAATCACAAGTAATTATCATGAAAGAGAAAATTTAATAAAATCCCTAATTTCTCAACACCCTCTGCCTATGTTGTGATGTGGGTGATCCCACATTCTCTCTAGCATCATGCAATAATATGTCATCTTCCCTGGTGCGCTTCCTTCCTTCTATGGATGTCTCTGCATGAGTGGGTGTCTCCACTCTCTACTCCTCTGCTTGTGGTTGCACCAAAACATCTCTAGGTTCTTCATTTAGAGCCAAAAACTCCTCATATGAATTCAATTGCAGATCCCTCTAAAGGGAACACCTCATTTCCTTCTCCTTATCGAATTTCACTTCTCTACGAACAACTCTCATCCTTAGAGATGGAAAGTACACCTGGTAGTTGTGAGGTGTATCAGTGTACCCCACAAATATTCCCAACTCTGTTGCCATCTCTAGATTTTTCCTTGATTCCTTGGAAACATGATACTAAATTGATGAACCAAAGACCCTGAAGTGTGACACATCTGGTTTCTTCCCTAAAAAAGCTTCTTATGGTGTACACATCCCGAAAATCTAGTGAGAAATATTGTTCTGCACATATACCATTGTGTTTCATGCTTCGACCCACAAGTGCAGTGGTAGGCCCTGATCATGCAACATCATTCGTGCATCTCCCGCAATACTTATGTTCTTCCTCTCAGCCACCCCATTCTGTTGTGGGTTATGGGGTGTTTTCAACCCCCATCGAATGTCTTCCTTTGCACATAAATTTTTAAACTCATTTGACACATATTCACCATTGTTATCGCTCATAAGAGCCTTCACTTTTATGATAGTTTCTTTCTCAACAAGTGATTTAAATTCAACAAATTTGGAGAATGTATGGTCTTTCTTCTACATGAATAAAATCCAGCACTTACATGAGAAATCATCTACAAATATAACATAATACTTGTGCTTGGACGTGGAGGCTGATGAGAAAGGTCCATAGACATCAGAGTGGATCCTTTCAAGGATTGAATGCACCCTGTTATCCTGGTCATTGAAGGTGGATTTTGTGTACTTCCCCAAGGTACACCCTTACATGTTTTTTTTTTTTCTCTAGTGCTCTGTTGGGGGGTCCTATGGTGATCTTATGCATGACCTTCTGGCTTTGTGCTCAAAGCAGCGCAGTCTTCCACATTTAGTTTGTATAGGTTCTTCACCCGAACCTCAATCTGCTTCACTTGTCCCGGGGAGATGTGCCTCAAGAATGCCTTTCCTTTGTTGAATATCACATCATAGCCATTGTCTTCCAACACTGTGACGAAAACCAAATTCTTCTTTAGACCCGGAACAAACATCACATCCTTGAGCCTAAGAGGGGAGCTAGACTCCCTCTGAAAAGTAATTGTACCAATATTGGTCGCACTATACCTCCCATCATATCCCATCTCGATGTACATCTAGAGGTCATCCTCCTCCAATCCACTGAAAAATTATCACCAAATACCACACACTACCCATCATTGTTCTTTCCATGCATGCAATGAGGGTAAAATCAAGCTCGAATTGTGAAGTTAGAGCTTCACTTGTCGCTCCTCCTGAGGGATTCTTCCCCGCCTTCTTGTGTGGAAACTCCATGGAATAGTGTCCCAGTTCATGATAGTGAAAGAACTTGATTTTGGACAAGTATTTATTCTTGCCCCCTTGACAAGAATCTCCTTTGGATTGGGATTTCTTCCTTTTCCCTTTCTTTTCCTTTCCATACAAGGTATAGTTTTCTTCTTCTTCACACTTGGATTAGGTCCCGTCTCTAGTGTTCTGCCTGAACTCTTCATGTACAAAATCGGACCACAATATTTCCTAATTTGGTATCTTCTCCCTCCCATTTATCAAATCCTCGTATTTTTATCAGCTCTTGGGAATTCCTAGAAGTGCTAGGCTAACCAGATCATATTCTACAATAGTAACACCAATGCTCCCAAGTTCATCATGACATTGTGTGAACTTGCTCAGGTATTATGGTATTGTGTCGCCCTTCTGCATCTTGATATTATGAAGCTTGTCCTTGACTGCCAGCTTCATGTGGTCACTATTGCTCTGGAACAAATCTGTCAATTTTTGACACATTGTATATGAAGTCTTTTTCGCTTGGATATTAGAGACAATATGGCCTCGTACTCCCTCCAATATTGTCCTCCTTTCCTTGGCTACACTCTTATTCCAATATGCTAGATTATGATCATCAGTTGTTGCCAGTCTCAAGATATCATTATTAATGAGTTCCTTCAACCCATTATCTTCTAGGACTACCTCCATGTGGTCCTTCCAAGAAATATAACTCGAGCTACTCTCAAGGGCATACTCAAGCCTTAGACCATAGAACGTCATCCTGCTAGCTCTAAAGAATAGATCCTACAAACTCGTTCCTCCTGCAAATACAACTTATAATTCTCTTCTATATTGTGAATCCTACTCGGATACCATGTATAATTTTAATGTAGATTCAAAAATTCCCATTTAATGTACTAAAAAATAAGATTCAAATATACTCTACTCATCTGCGGAAGCAAATTCACAATTGAGAACACATATCAAAAAAATTCATCATGATTTATCACACATACAAAGAGATTTATATAGGGAAAGAAACTGCTCAAAAACCCTTCCTATATGTATTGTATTAATCAAAGAATCTGTATGAATACAATATGTTTTCTCAAGTTTGAGCACAACCTGCACAAGTATCTTCTATCCTTCGCCTAACTGACTGAATTTGGCCAATACTTAGCCAATTTTCCTAGCCTCCAAGCTCATGTTTCCTTACGCTATTTGATGAGCAATTAGCCCCCCATTAATTAGGGAAATTACTCATTAAGAATTGTGAAATTCCTTTAGGCCTTCCTTTGACTGCATGCACCGCTTGTACAACTTGGAAAATTATGAAACTGATAGTACACTACCCTTGAACTCCAATCTCAACTGGGTAACTCGAATTCCATGCATGCATGAGTTAACTTAGGTTGATTGATCGATTAATTGGTTAAACATTGACGATGCACCCCACTGCTAGACCTCCCACTAGTTCCTCCAACAGTTGGAACTAGTTTAACTTACCTCAACTCAATTTAACTAGATTAAATTGTTACAACTGAGATTAACTCAACCTAGGCTCCTAAATTTAGGAATCGTTGTACACAACTCAAATTAAGCTTACAACTCGAATTAACTAAGCTTATTGCGTGAAAATAACTCAGTTAACTCATTCAAGTTTTCTGGTGACGTGGAATTTTGATTTTCTCCTAATTTAATTCAAGGGAAAATTAAATTATGAATTTCTTGTTGCATTTTCAACATTCTCCTAGCTGATGTTACTCTCCTAGCCATTTTTTATTCTCCCATCTAGAAATAAAGATCATCTGCAAGTAACAAAAATCAAACAGCAAGCAGTCGGGTTCTTTCTATTGGTATTACGAATCAAAACTAGGTTAGAGAACTTATCTATCGCCAATAATACATACGGTTGATTCAAATTCAATAGCATATTTGGATTATCTTAAAATATAGTCGGAGATGGGTGCCTAAACGTTATTGTAAGAAAGGAATAAGATCAAGTGCCTCTGGTTCTAGCCTTACCTAGCTATAACTCCCATTAGAGAAAAAGATTTCCCACCTATATAATGAATAGCCAACCCTCCATGAACAGTAGTCTAGGGGAAAGAGAATAAGTCCCTCACCTATGGATGGATTGAAATTACCCTTGATGCTTCTTCGGGAATTTTCTAAGTTATATGTTCACTTCATCCCCCTAAAGGATAGATGTTTCAATGGGGGATCTCGATCTACTTCTTACTATGGCCCTTACAAGGTGTTGCAAAATATTGGTACTATGTCATAAAAAATAGAGTTTCTTGCGTCTTCATGAATAAACACAGTTTTCCATGTTTCATGCTTAAAGAAGGTTATAGGTGACAAGCTCCCATTTCAAACTATATTTCCATAACTTAACAAGGAAGGAAAAATCATATTGGAGCCTGAAGCAATCACAGAAACAAGAATTTGGAAGCTATGGAATCGATCAATTTCAGAGTATATCATTAAGTGGAAGAACATACCTATTGAAGATTCCACATGGGAGGATGAGTATTTTATAGTGAATCGTACAGAACTACTCAAGCATTGAGGACAACACTTTCTTGAAAAAGAGGGGCATGTTAGGTCATTATAATACTAGTGTAGCCCCTATATTGTTATCATTGTGCCCTTACATTATTGTTGTTATGTAGGCCCTAATTATATTTTGATCCTTTAGACTCTTGTATATTCCAAGGATGCCTTGTCATTTGAATCATCCAAGAATTGTTCATTTTATGGGATGTGGAAGGAATTTTCCCCTTCGAAGTGGCTTATTATCAAGGTTTTGATCTATTTCTTCTTATTTTTTTGTGTTATTTTGATTTGGATACATAAAAATTAACCTTGATTTGATCCAAGTTTTAGATATAGATATGTTAGAATGGCACAAGAAAACAAGGGAAGTGGTGGCAAAGAGATTAATGGAGTCTAATAGTAGCAATAAGAAGTTACAAACTATTTTGACTAGAGTTGAAGCACAACTAAAAAATTCCAAGGATTCAATTAAAAGTAAAGAAAACAAAATCAGGGAACCAAGAAACTATTGGAAACTAAATACAAATAAATCAAAGATTTAAAGTTGGATTTGAAATTTTTTTATTATGAGGTGATAGATTTAGTTGAGAGTTACCAGTGAAATAAGAAGAAACAAAGAGATTGCAAGAATTACAAAGAACATTAAATATAAAGGAGGCTCAGTTAAAGGAATTAAAGGAACAAAGTGTTAAACATGTTAAAGAATTTAAAGGAAAATAGAAGAAATATCTTAGCAAAATAGAGGAATATAATACCACTGTTGATAGTGCCCTCCAACAAGATACAGCAGGAAATGCTGATCTGGACAAAGTAAAGTTCATTGAAATTAAAATCGCCAAACACTAAGGAAAAATAGAAAATCAATAGCAAGAAAGGGAACAACTCGAGCAGAATTGGGCTAATAAAATAAAACATGAGGATGAAGTTATTGAAGGAATGCAGTTGGTGTTGAAACCAAAAGAAAAGGAAATACAATATTTGCATAAATATATAGAAAGAACCACATTGGGAAGAGCCACTCTTATTGAGGCAAAAAAAAAAAAATGGGAGAAGATAAACAAAAATTAAAAATTAAAGATACATTAAAGATCGAAGTGCCCCGTATGTGCACAGAAGACCCACATTGAAAAAAATTAAAGATACATTAAAAAACGTGTTGAATATGTTTTTTTAATGTATCTTCAATTTTTATCAATGTGGGTCTTCTCAAAAGTATGCATAATGGGTACCCATTGTATGTGGAATTTAATTTCGAGTGTCTACACTTGAAATTTGAGTAAACCTATAAGGCGATAAGGCAAAAATATAATTGAAAAAATTTGTTTTCTTCTTTTCCCTCCAAAATATTTACATGTACCTCTTTTTAAATTTAAAGGATTTTTATTGGATTACATATTATGACATGGTAATTACATGAAAATTTCATGGGCGCTTTGAGGCTGAAATTTCCTCTAATGAAAGCACAGCTTGTTACTGCATTCTAGGAACGTGAGCTGGAATGGTATTTGAGGTACCTAGCAGCTAACCCAAATACGACAATAGATGATCTCAAGAAAGCATTGAATGAGCGGTTCCAGAAGCCAAAGTCATATGCGCAATGTGTTACCGAACTGAAATATATCCACCAGGAAGTAAAGGAAATTGTATGGGAGGCAGATCAACGGTTAAAATGTATCATCAGGGATGGACGCCTCACCATTAGTGATGATCATCATAAGGGATGGTTCATTGCAATGTTGTTTCCGCATTTGCGTCTACCTTTATCTCAGCAGAAGATCACAACCCAGGCCAAAGCTTTGGAAATTGCGATGAAACTAGAAGCCTCGCCAGTTCAAGAAACGTGGATAGGGGTTCGGAAGATTCAGAGCCAATTGGCTACCCTGCACTTAGAACTACAAAATTTGCGGAAGGAGAGTGGAAAGGACGTGCGCGCAGAGGTATGGTGCATGTGCATCAAAGCTGAAGGACACTACAAGGAACAATACCCAGTATATGGCGAATATCTGGAGGTTGGAGGGCCAACTCCGATCAAACCTAATCAAGGGGTCGGGCCAAGTGCGAGCCCTACATTATGGTGCACACTATGTCAAGTAACCGAACAAAACCCTACAGACTATTGTCCCAGGTTTGAGAAATATATTCAAACTCCCAAGCAGGGATATTATGTATTTTGTCAGTGTGTAGGCCATGATGATAAGAACTGTTTCAGTTTTGACCTAATGATTGAACAACCTACTTCTTACAGAATATAGTCAGAAGGTAGAGGTCTGGACTCGCTTGCGTCACCCTCTGGGCGAGGGTGATTTCAGGGCCGAGGTCATGGAAGAGGAGGAGGAGCTGGTCAAGGAAGAGGCCATATTATATGTTATAATAGTGGAGAAATTGTCCACTTCGCGCGCGACTGCCAAAACCCGACACACCCATCTTGTAGGTATTGTCAGCAATTCGACCACGTAATTGAAGATTGCCCTTTGTTGTTTACGAAAATGCAAGAAAAGAAGACTCATACGCCTACACAGAACGTTTAGATGATGAGGGCATAATAGTGCAACGAAGAGCCTAGTGTTAATATTGTGACCATAAGTGGTGCAACAATCAGTGCAGACAAAGCAAAAGGAAAACAACATGTTGCAAATGTCTAGGTTCGGAAAGCCCCTGAGAAGAAGGAAGGATTAAACTTGCAAAGGGAAAAGGATACTTTTAATGAAGCCAAGAAGAAATTTATGGACCTTGGTACATCGACATCAAAAATACCAACTAGGCCTACTATGAATGTCACAGATGAGACTGATCCAGCTGAGCTATGAGTGTTTTCGCAGGCTTGTATCAAGATTTTGTGCAATAAGGAGGTTGTAAACCTTCAAACATTAATTCATAATTGCACCGAGAAAGATCAACCTCAGATGGAACAAAGGGTTGTCAACAAAATCCACAAGAATAAAAGAAGAATTGAATGAGAGATGTGCTTAGCCGCTCAGATAGGAGACTTTGAGATGGATCAAGTTATTATGGATATGGGATCTGATGCAAATGTCTTACATAAATATACATGGCAGAAAATGGTAGAACCTAAGCTAGAATGGTCTTCAATTCAATTTTGCATGTCTAACCAGCAGAAGATTATCCCAATGGGAAGGCTCTCAAGGGTAGTAGCTGACATTGAAGGAGTCATGGTGTTTGCTGAGTTTGAAGTCGTTGAAATTGTTGATGACACAAATTTGTATACTGTGTTGCTAGGCCTAGACTAGGCTTTTGACATGGATGCTATTATTAACCTCAAGCGCGGGAGCATGGTGTTTGAAAACAATGGAACAAGGGTTATGGTCCCCCCGAACCTTGCAGAGGGAGCAAGGTATACAGAACCGGTGGGTGACGAGTATGCAGGGGAAGATATTGACCATGTCTACAAACTAACCGCGAAGGATGAGGATTGGATCAATCCCAAGGTAGATGGTCAGCTTAGTTGGGAAAAAGATAATTCGTGCTTATCAGACTCGGATGAAGAATTGTAATGCTAGCAGAACCTCTTACACGAATTATCCACACTGTGCTATGATCGGGTAACTAGATCTCTACATTGTATATCCTCTGAGGTATGTGAATTTCCCTACTATGATGGTATAGTAGATGTTAATATGTCTTTAGATACATTTGAAAGGGATGTTCTAGAGGAACAGCGGTTCCGCGCACTTGATCTAGCTTTGCGCTCACCCCCAGCTCACTGGTGGGGAACACACAAAGAAAATATTGTTGATTGGAGGGAATGTCAACGAATGCTACAACTGCGATTCGGAAGCCCAAACACCTGGATGAAAGAAAAATATTCAGGCATAGATGATTTGTGCAATCACTTAGCCAAGTGAAATGCAGTTTGGGGAGAAGAGCCACAGCCGGAATGGGTTCATATATTTATCCATACAATGTACAAGGTACCAATGAATTGGTATCTAGAGACCGATGTGCGACATGGTACTATCGAATGGGTTGTGCTGAAAGAGAGATTCATTTTGAATTTTAGCTTTGAAAGTGGATTCTAGTGCATTGATGAGGCATTACAGGAGATTCTAGACTTATTTTTTACGTACCAAAGGAACTAGTAGGACGACCCCTACTAGAATGGAATGCGCAGATGAAGGATGCAGTTGAATGTCGCAATGTGACTGCTGAAGATAATGATGAGGATCCAAGAAACATTAACATCCCTGAGTCCGAGGGGTAGCGCGCAGTCATTTGACCTAAGATTGAATTGCTAGTTGTTACTGAACCTATGAAGACTAGAAAAGTTAATATTGGAACAGAAGAGAAACCTAAGTTTCCCAATATAGGGTATTATTGGGATGAAGTTATCGTGGGAATGGTTGCAGAGCTTTTCACTGAATATCAAGAGTTGTTCCCTACTAAATTTTCTAAGCTAAAAGGGATTATCGAAGATGTGGTGTGATGAGGATCACCTAGAAACCGGATGTTAAACCCATTAATCAGCGCCCCTTATAGGTTGAACCCAAAGTATAAGCAAAAGGTAAAAGAAGAATTGGAAAAGATGGTTGTTGAAGGAATTATTGAGCCAGTGAAGGAATCAGATTGGGTGAGTCCCATGGTAGTCCAATAAAAGAAGACAAAAGATCAAATTAGGATCTACGTTGACCGCAAATTGAATGATGCCTATGTGCATGATCCTTTTCCAACCCCATTCTCAGATGAAGTCTTAGACAACGTCAGTGGGCAGGAAGCCTACTCATTTACTGATGGATTTGCAGGATATCATCATATAAGAATTGCACATGAAGACCGGAGCAAGAATACCTTTGCTACAGAATGGGGTTCGTTCCAATATACTGTAATGCCATTCGGTTTGAAGAACGCGTCAGCCATATTTTCGCTCGTAGTAGTTTTTGCTTTCAAAGATTATATCCATAAGTTCTTAGAAGTGTATTTTGATGATTGTATTGTTGAAGAAACATGTCTCCGACATGCACTTAATGCTAGATACTTGTCGGAAGTATCAAATTTGTCTGAATTTGAAGAAGTGTATATTTTGCATCCCTTTTGGTATCTTGTTGGGACATATTTTCTGTAAATAGGGACTGATGGTTGATCCAGCCAAAATTGTTGTCATTATTAATATGGATCCTCCAAAGATTTTGAAGCAGTTGCGCTCGATATTGGGACATACTGGATATTATTGAAATTTTATTCAAGCTTATGCGTAGATCACTGCATCGAGGGAGAAGTTGTTGAAGAAAAACGCCACTTTTTGTTGGGATGAGGGCTATAAGAGGAGTCCGAACATACTTAAGGAAAGAATGGTCACTGCGCCCATCTTGCTATTCCCATATTGGTTGAAGGAATTCCATGTACATGTTGATGCTTCATGTATAGCGCTAGGAGCTATATTAGTGCAGTTAGATATTGGAGATATTGATCATCCGATTATGTTTGCAAGTCAGAATTTTTCAAATGGGGAGCGTAATTATTCAACCACGGAAATAGAGGAGCTAGCCATGGTGTATGTGCTGCAAAATATTCGTTATTATTTGCTTGGAGGTCATTTCAAGATGTTCACATATCATTCTTCTTTGAAATACCTGGTGAACAAGCCTGTGTTGGGGGGGAAGATCTGTAGGTGGCTCCTTTTGTTCCAAGAATACGATTTTCGAGGTGATTGTTGTTAGTCATCAGTATTTTTTACTTGTTGGTGATGACTAGTTGTAACAGCCAAGTTTTCTAGCATCTGATCTAAAAAATTGTCAAATTTGCTAGCTGGAAAACACCCATAAACATTTTTTGCCATCCTATATTTCCAATCCGCCCATGACGAGATGAAACCTCATTATCAAGCCATGTCTAGCCTCAGCCATACTAACTTGTCCATCAGCTCCAAAGAAAACAATCCAAATCTATCCAAAGAAGTCTCCCCTAAGTTAGGTAGTGGCGCTTTAGGCAGTCCTCCCTTGGAAAAATATCCTAAAGCCAAAGAACCTCTATCTGCTATAGACCAGTCATAACATACCTTCCCATTCTGTAAATAAAGTTGGTTACACCCTTAAGTCGTGCCACTAACAAACCCTGAAGTCTCAGCAATGCACATGCCCTAGGTCAAACTGATATTAGGTGGTTTCAAAGTGTTTCAATGGATCTTTCAAAGAACAGAAATGTACCAGCATCCCAGAAGACAGTGTTTGGCTCAACATGAGAAGACAACTGCTTCTCATGTGATTTTGAGCCTGGGATGTAGCTACAGGGCAGAGAGTTGTTTCATTAAGCTCCTGTGATCACAGTCAAAGGTTAGTAAATTATGAATGACAAAGAGATCTGCCTTGGTCAAACAGTGACTAACGAAGAAGACAGAGTTGTGTTTGAGAAAGCATTTTAAAAACCATTTTGAGGTAGCTTGGTGTTGCAGAGAGCATTCAAAACAAGATGCCTCCCAGGCAGGACAGTAGGAGTGGATTGCATAAGAGATTTGAGCCTATTTCCACTGAATAAGTGAATGCCCACCCATCAGTCTTGTTCAATTTCCATGAGGTTGGGTGTTTATATTTTTGTCAAAGAGTGCAAGAGGTGAAGATATTTTCTCCGTTGACACATCTTTGTGCTTTGAGGTTTCAAGACAAGCATTTCCAACTGGCAGGCCTTGACTTCAAATTCTCTCCAAGGTCCATCTCCAAGGCCACTAAAATCCCTTATATTGGGGAGAAGTGGTTTAAACAAAGCCATTTCGATTCAGAAGATTACAAGCCCTTTTTAAAGCCTGAGCACAGAGATTCATGTCCTTATATTTTCCCCTTCTCATATATTTTGACCAGCTACGCCCCCCTCATGAAGATCATCATGAAATACTTCACTTGTGAGGAAATATTTTCCCGAGTCTATGCCTATCACATTCGACTGCTCATGCATTTCACAAGGGCCAAGTTGTTAAATCTTCCTTTCTTCTTACACAGGAGCATTGAGAAAATGGCCTCCACTATTCAAAAGAAGCCTCCTTCACAGCAAACAGTTTGCTTCTTCCATCACTCTCTCATCAAAGTCATCATCCTTCATCAGCTTGAAAAGAGGGAGGTTTCTTGGGATACTTTCGTCACCCATCTGGATTTCTCCATTGTCCCTCCAGTTCATACATCCCCTACAACTCCTACTCACCATCCTTCGCCTTCTTCTAGCAGACCTATTCCCAAAAAGCTCAAGTTTACCACAGAACAAACAAAGGAGCCTGAAGAAGGAGAAGAGAGTGATCATGAGGAGGAAGGAGGACATGAGCAGGAAGAGGAAAATGCTGAACAACAGCATCATAGTGAGATAGAACAGCAAGAGCATGAAAGTGATGAACAGAAGTAGCATGAAGGTGTTTAACAAGGGTATGAAAGTGATGAACAGGGGCAGCCAAAAGATCTTGAACAGGAGCAGCCAAAAGATGATACACAGCAGCTACAGTAGTATGAGCAAATGCAGCCTCGGGGTGAAGAACAGCAGCCTCCTCAAGAGGAATAGCAACCTAAAGAAGAAGAGGGGCGGTAGGATAAAAAGTTGCAGCACAGTGAGGAGGACAACCCTCAAAGGGAAGTGCAAAAGGACAGCCAAGGCATCCATAAAGAACTCCAATATAGTGGCAAAAGTGAGGGGCAAAGTGAAAAGGGTAAAGAGCCCATGGAGCATGTGCTAGTTGCCTCTCCTAGGCAAGGGGCCATGCTCTCTTCTCCGAAAGTCGCCAAGCCCCGGACAGCGAAGAAAAGGGTGCCTAGAGTTGTAACTCCAAATGTGACCAGGGCCCTCCGAAGCAAGGCAAAATTGCCCAAGAAACCCATGGTCGAATTGCTAAAGAGTTAGAGTACTAGAAGAGCCACCCAAAGCAAAGGGAAGGGCAAGGAAGAAAGCAGTCATGAACAGGAAAGGGAATTCGACATCATCCAAATCCAAAGTGATGATAGTGATAATGAAGCCCAGATTCTATAAAATCTCTTGATCCATAGAGAAAGCCAAATTGATGCCTTGAGCGCTGATCTTCATAGAGCTAGGAACTTCAATCACTTTTTGCAAGTCCAAAACAAGAAAATGAGTGTCCATATGGATGTACATGAGACATGGGCCATCCTATACAAAAAGGAGGCCTCCAAAGCACAGGTAAGATTGGAAGAACTCATGGGTGAGTTCGAGGAAAGTGAAGGTGAAGATCAGCCTAGGAGAAAGAGGCCAAGAACCAAGGGGCTAAAAATGGCCCTTCAAAAACAAAAAAACAAAAAAAGAAGATGCCCTTCTCCAATCTACCCCTCACTGCATTGTTTGAACAAGAGATAGAGAACAATCGGGAAGCATGGCTTGAGAGAGTTAATGATCACTTGGAGAAGAAATTGGAGAGGGCAAACAGGGACTTGGACCTTCAACGGAGGATGATCGGGCATTATAAAAAGCTAAATTAGTTTTCCCGACGGAAGTTGAAGGCTGCTCAAGAAAAACTCAAGGAGGCTAAAGGGAAGTGCCCGGCACAAAAGTTGAGGAAAGACACCTCAAGACTCCAAATTTTGGCCTCTGCTTCACAACATGTTTCTGAAAACCCTTGAGGATCATGCTCACCAATTTTGGGCGAATTTTTACATATTTTGGTTTTTTGTCATTTTTTGGTTTTTGGCCAAAAACCATGGGCATCGCCATTTCAGTTTGGGACATCATAAAAGGAGGAGAATGGTATCATTGGATGCCATAATTTTAGGGGCAGATACTCAGCGATTTTCAGAACAATTGAAGATCTTTTGCTCCCTCAAAATGGCGAAAAACACTCGCTTTTTCTACACTCTGCCCCGTTTATTAGCAAGGCTTATTTTTTGGGTTTTTACAAACAGCCATGTTTTTAGAGGACTTCCAGTAGTAAGTTGGGATCAAACTAAACATTTTCAAAAATTAGACACTTAGAGCTTTCCAACGAGCTATCATGAGCCTCGTTTCCACACCGGGAAGGCCTCCAAAGGTTGCCAACAAGTCAAGGGACCTTTCGTTGATGTATTTTTTGAGTATTTTTGTAAAAATTGAACCTTTCAAAATTGACTTTTCCTCATGTGCGTTTAGCTATTTTTGTACATGATAAGTTATGAAAAGTCAATTTATTTCCCTTTTTTATCATTTTTGAGATATTTTATTAGATATTTTGTGCCTTGGGCTTTGCAAAGCCTCAAGGACAAAATGAGATATTTTGGATAGGCCAATGAGATTGCAAGTTGAACTAAGAGATTTTCCTCACTTTGGCGTATATATTCCAAAGGCTTTCATTGTAAACAAGGCTGAACTTGATGAATAGAAGCAATATATGGTCATATAAGCTTTGGAAGAAATACTTGTCTTATGCTTTTGGATAGTCTCTTGGATGTTCTTGGATGATGAAAGAGGATTGTTGTTGGATTCCATGACTTGGTAGAATGGTATAGTGTCTCTATCTCTATTTTGTTTCCTAGTTTTAATTCATAAATCCATGTTCTTGCTTGCTATAAGACAGTAGAGAAAAAATTTGAGACATGCCCTTGGAGGCACCTCAAATTTCCTGTTTCTTCATAGCTTCCATGTTTTCTTCATTCTTAGTCACATTAAAGAATTCTTGATTGCTCTTTAATAACTTAAGAATATTGTTTGCTTGTTGCATTCATGGTTTTATGCATGCTAAGAATGATTTACGGTATACCCTGCTTACTCATGGCTAGCCATAGCTCCATCTATAAAACTTCTCTTTGACTGATTAGATTGTCATTTGTTGAACCAAGGAGGTCTTGTTCTGATCTTTCCCTTTGCCTAAGACTATGAAATATTGTTTTCAAAGTGCCCAATAGCTTGAAGTATTGTGTTTAGGCATTCCGACATAGTGATTTGAGTTGTTTGTTTGTTTTAAATGTATTTCCCCGAAGTCTGATATTCATTTCCTAAATTTAGAGAGTTATATATCTCTATGCATGGCTTGAATGTTTATTTCTATGCATTGATTAGCTTAAAGTTACATTTCTCATGATTAATGGTTTGCCCTACCATGTTTATGTCAGCTATTAAACTATTTGTGCTTGAAATCCTTTGTTATTCACAAATTTGATGTCCATCTTACTCCATTTTGCCCAAAGATCCATTTTACCTCGAATCAAATCGGCCCTTCAACAACCTTGTATCACCATCTGAAAGCTTTTTTGACCTTTTCGACCCCATAGCCCAGTTGATCTGACATGTTTTTACCTATCTTAT
Organism: Pinus albicaulis; assembly: GCA_034641835.2. NCBI lineage: Eukaryota > Viridiplantae > Streptophyta > Pinopsida > Pinales > Pinaceae > Pinus > Pinus albicaulis. The sequence goes on from CM076582.1 coordinate 931,555,101, forward strand.
GTCTTTGATCAGTTTCATCCCTCACAACCTAAAAACCAAAAACCAAAAACCTACTTCATAACTAGCCTAAAATCAGAACACAATAAGCAAACACACAAATATCTCTTACACAAATAGAGAGATCCCTCTCTGAATCCAGGAAGGCTAGGTCCTTGGGCTCCAAATATTGGTTTGATGTTACACTGTCATTTGGCTTGCCAATCAGCCAAATCACGGGACCCTAACATAATGGCGATCACGATGGGACTTTGAGTGAAAACATCCTAGGTATCCCTTAGGAACTCTCAAAATCTCAGTCAAACTTAGAAGAGTAGAATCTGGTTGTCTCACCATCCTAGTAAAATGATGACTCAGCTGTAGGACACTCTTACAAATCTTAGGACTACATAAAGAACTCAGAAAAACCCCAAAAACTCCCTTAGATTGGTTTTTGTCAGTATTGGTGGTGGACCATACACATATACCTAAAAACAATTAAAAATCCACCTGGCGACTCCACTAGCCTCCAGTAGGCCTTACTACTTTACCAAACTCTAGGCTACTATCCGATTGAGCCACGTCATCGCCACACTAACATAATGGCGATCACGGTGGGACTCTGAGTGATAAACAAACTTAGATTCCCTAAACATTCCAACAGCCTTAAGAATACTATCTGATTGACTTATCCCACCGCACACTAACATAATGGCGATCACGGTGGGACCAACTGAGTACATAACAGTCTAGAAAACTCTTGTGGATTCATTAGTCTTTAAAAATTAAACAAGCAAGCAGTCCATAGAATCATTTAAAGTAAACTCTTTTTGTTATCGCCACCCTAGCAAAGTGATGAAACAGGTTTATAATACTTTAATAAACCCTAGGCTGCGCATAAAAACTCAAAAAACCCCAAAACATTCCCAGATTGTCTTTCCCTAGTGACTCGTGGTGGACCATAGCTACATCTTTAAAAAAAGGACCAAGTTCCACCTGGCAACTCCACTAGCCTCCAGTAGGCCTAAAAACTCCATAAAATACCAAAAAATTCATAAACCACATCTTTCTGCTAACTCATCCTTCCAAAAACTTAAGCTTAGGTTGGAAACCCTGTAATCAGTGACAAACTAAGTATAACTTAGTGATTCAGAAAACCTCACCTAAACATAGGAGATAAGCAGAAGTCTTCTTGCCAAGAGAACCATTAGCTTTTCCATATAGCCTAGAAAACTGTTAAAACCAAGTGAATCACTCTTCTTTGCAAGTTTCCATCTCAAAGTTTGCTATAAAACTTTTTCCCATAAGCATCTTTGATAGTGTTGGTGGTGGACCATAGTTCTCATAGAAATCCACCTGGCAACTCCACTAGTCCATCATTTTTGTTTTGACCATCCTTCACATTAGTAAAACCCTAGAGAGGCCATTCATCTGAAACATTCACAAATACCATCCTCTCTAAACTCTAGATTCGAAATCTGGCTTCACAAATAATCAACACCAGATCTCATCCAGACCCAAATCCCCCTATCATAGTAGATGACCCAGAGAAGATTCTGTGGAAAGCTTCTGAAACTGGAAATTTAGCTGTCGATAGGTCCATCGTAAAGTAAGATCAGTACCGGAACATCTCACAGCCTTGCAGGATTCCCCCTTTGACTTAAAATCAGCAAAAACCCTTTTTAGAAGCAAGTCACAAAGTAAGATAGATTTTGACGATCTTGAGCCCCTAGATCTGTCACAGAGTCCTAGTAGAGAAGCCTCGCCTACTACACCTCTCGACTTTCAGCTTCTCCATCACTTTTGCTCCTACCATCCCAGATCTGCTCAAAATCAGATCACTAGTCCAAGTACATCCGCCACACCTATCCAAACCACTACTGTTCAAACCACCTCAGCTCATCCCACAAGCCCTCATTTTGTACATCATCCATTAGCTCCCGTCATGGCAGCCTGGTACGCACCTTTGGTGTTGCCACAACCTTTGGATCCCTTACAAAATGACTATCAATCCAAAATCCCACACTTTACCGGGGTTGAGGCTACCACAGCTCAACAACATGTAGATAGGATTAGCGATGCCTTTGAATACATGGAAATAGAAGACGAGACCATCAGAATGAGGATGTTTTCCCAAAGCCTGAGCGGAGAACCTAAAAAATGGTTTAAGAGCTTAACTTCAAACAGCATCCACAATCTCCCAGAACTCTATCAAACCTTCATAAACAAGTGGGAAATCCGAAATAACCCCATTCAAATCCTGTTAGAATACAACAATCTAAAGCTGTAAAATGGGGAAAGTGTCCAGGGATACTGCACTAAGTTCAACAGTGTGTATAACGCCCACCCACCTCACTTCAAACCCCCACTTGGCTCAGCGTTGGCGAAATTCCCCGAGAGTTTTGACCCAGACATGACTTATCAGCTAAGAGACAAGGACCCCCTTACCTTAGAGGAAATGCAAAAAGTATCCATAAGGGCAGAAGCCAACTTAGCAGAAAAAAGAGCTAGGACTAGATAAGAAAGGAAAGTCACATACCGAGATGAGGTTTCCACTTCATCCTCTTCCCTAGATCCTAGAATAGATGACTTGGTTAGGTCCATGGCCAAAATGTGGGAAAAGATAAGCGAAAAGACCCCTCTTAGGAACAACTAGCGAAACCCTTCAAACAGAAACCGGAACCAAAATTTTAAGAGGGAATAGCCTCAAAACAAACCAAGGGAAAATGACCAACAAATTAGACTACCATTTAATGAAAATTATGTGGAAGAAGATGATAGGGATACAGAACCCATTGATGAAAATCATTTGAACCTCATAGGGTCCGATAATGAGAGTGAGGTGTACCTCATAGAAGAAAAACAAGCATTCTTCTCTCTGAATCAGGATGAAACCAACTATGAAGATCCTGAGGATCCTGCCATAGATTTTTTGAATGCCATAGTAGAAGCTCACAGGCATTATGACCTTAGAAGCAGAAAAAACCAAGACAACTCAAAGAAAGACAGCTCAGACACTGCTAAAACCCCTTATACCATCTTTAGAAAAGCAATGGACAGCAACAAAATCATGGTCAAGAAAAATGACCAAAATAAAGATAAAGTTACCCAAACAAGTCTTGGCTCAGATGCTCCTAGTACTTCCACAAAGATTCCCGAGGTGGCTGTGTCAAACAAGATCCCAAAACAAAGCCAACAAACTCAGAACATAGAGAAAGTCATGGCTGAAAAAGCTGAAGCGAACATGTCTAAACTACAAGTACCCTTCAGTTTTGAGGGAGAGATTTCCAAAATAAAGATCACCATGCCTCTCACTGAACTTATCGCCAAAGGTTCTTATAAATCTCAAGTTTTAAAGGTCCTAAATATAGGAAATGATGCGAACACCCTTAATCTAGCTGATGACACTCTTGAAGTGTTGTTTGGTCTGAAAATAGAAGGAAAATTCCAAGAAGGAACCACTCTTCCCTTTTACATTAGTCTGAATATCCATGACCAAATCCTTCACAATGCCATGCTAGACTCCTGAGCCTCGCATAATCTCATGCCAAAGGTTGTAATGGAAGGATTAGGCCTAAAAATCACAAGACCATACAAAGACTTATATTCATTTGATTCGAGTAGAGTCAAATGTCTAGGTTTGATCAAAGATCTTTGTTTCAATTTGGCCCAGGTACCTGCAAAACATCTGATTATGGACATAGTGGTAGCAGACATCCCTCCCAAGTACGGAATGCTTCTATCCAGATCTTGGGGAGCCAAGCTCCAAGGAAATATTCAACTTGATATGTCCTACGCCACTGTTCCTGTGTTTGACCAAACAAGAACACTCTATCGAGAGTCACACATGAAATACATGATCACTAGTCAAGAGAGGCTAGATAACATCCCAATGTATTCCTTGCATTCCAACCTGAACTCTTTTATTCTAGACATTGATGAGGACATTGGAGAACAGTCAGAAGAATTTGAAACAAAGTTAGACCCACCTCATCAACTGCCCCTAGTTCTCTATGATGAACTAGACACTCAAAACTACCATGATCATGAACAGCTATGTCTTAAGGAAAGTAAGTGTGTTCCTTTTGAAACAGAGATAGAGCAAGAAGCACAAACCATTATGTACTATCAAGAAAATCACTTAAACCTTAGGAAAACATCAGCAGTAACATCAGGAAACTTTTTCAGAACAGAAGCATTAGAAGACTTACATATCACAAACCTCTTTGGAACTCAGGAGCAGGGAAGCTTAATGTTTTTACCATACCTCAAGGATTTACCATCACATAACTCTTCCACTGCAAATGAAACCTTGACTGTGTCCATAACAACTCAAAATCCAGAAAAAATGCCTGATAAACTTCTTGTCAGCAAAGATGATAACTGCAGTCCAAGTATACTTGAGTTACTTGAACTGGCTAATATTCTGTCATTCCACCAAAGACTCAGAACTGCTAGAATTGGAAATCTAAGGTAGAATACTACCTCATACAGAGAAAACAGTGAGAAACACTATGCCACTACCATCACTCCAAGAAACAACTTCGACAAAATAAAATACAAGAATCTGAACCAATCAGTAATAGTCAAAGATAAAATAGTTGGTCATAGGATCTGTTTTGATTTTAGAAACACTAATACACATCCTGGTGACGGAAATATTATCCTTCCTACCCAAGACCATGATATACCAATGATAAGTGTTTTTAATCATATGTCTTTGCAAGATGATGTTTCAGGGTATAACCAATTAATTCCATTGTAGAGTAAACAGCTCAAGGATTTTTTCCAGTATACTGAAAGTAGTTCCAGTGTCAAATTCAGAACTGCAAAAACACCGAATATCAAAAATATGCTCCTAAAAGCCATGTTTCCAGTTCTAAATTTCTGCATGTTGACATACCTTGATGATGTCATTATTTATTTCAAAAATAACAAAGAATATATGCATTACTTAAAGAAGATGTACAGTAAAGGAAGGAGCGGAAATCAGAGGTATAAAGAGGTACAGCGGGAAGATACAGGTTTGTTCAGAGATTCATTCATGAATCCTTATGTCATGCTTACAAGAGAAAACTTTCCCAATTTTTCTTTTCAAGAGCTGGATGGACCAAGAGTGGTAGATCCTTATGAGGATAAGATGCTTAAGTTTCGCCATTTCCAAGATTTCTGAGTTTAAAACATTTCAATCATTGTATATATCATGGTTTGAAAAATAGATAAAAATAGAAAATTCAAAAACAATAGAAAAATAGAAAAAGAGGGCGGTTTGAAAAATAGAAAGAAGGCCCCAAGTTCAAAAAATAGTCATTCAGAAAGCGCGCAAGTCTAAATGCCGCTACTAGTGTTCAAATGTCTTGTTCAGTTATCTAGCCTAATCATAGCTGGACATGTTTTAAATTTATTTGTTGATAAGTTAGTGAGTGGAAAAGATGGTCAACATTGTGTAAGCTTGACTTATCAAAGAGAGTAGATTAAGAAAAGATATTGGTTCCACATGCTCAAAACAGAACCAAAGAGAGAAACGGGGATGAGAAACAAACTATGCATCCTAGCCCCGTTTTTCTAGATTTTATTTTTTGCAAAATAATATTTGTGTGCAGCTTGTCTTTCATGCCGCAAGTACATGACAAATCAGATTGTTTAACCCTAATTTGATCATTTTTCAATTTCATGTTTTAGATTAGAGAACAAAATCCTGTCAAACAGCTTAACCTTGACAGTTGATCTAGCATAGATAGATTAATGAATGAGTTCATCAGCTTAATCTGAACTCCCGACAGATATAAGTGTAGAACTAGATAGGTTCATTTTTAAAAAAATATATATTTTTTCAAAGGGTTGCTAGTCCAAATGCACCCAAAGGAAGAAAAAATGTTAGGAAAGATAGTGGGGTAGGTAGAAATATCATTGATGCTAATCATGCTATCAATTTTTCAGAAGTAGCATCAAGGAAAAATGAGATTTGCGCCAATGGATAAAGCACTGGTCTTCATAAGCCAGAGATCTGAAATTCTGGACACCTCCTGAAAAGGAGTTGCCCTCCCCAAATGGAGCCACTGTTAGTCATCAGTATTTTTCACTTATTGGTGATGACTAGCTGTAACAGCCAATTTTTCTAGCAGCTGATCTAAAAAATTGTCAAATTTTCCAGCTGGAAAACACCCACAAACATTTTTTGCCATCCTACCTTTCCAATCTGCCCATGATAAAATGAAACCTCATTATCAAGCCCTGTCTAACCTCAGCCATACTAGCTTGTCCATCAGCTCCAAAGAAAACAATCCAAATATGTCCAAAGAAGTCTCCCCTAAGTTAGGTAGTGGCGCTTTAGACAGTCATCCCTTGGCAAACTATTCTAAAGCCAAAGAACCTCTATCTGCTATAGACCAGTCATAACAGACCTTCCCATTCTGCAAATAAAGTTGGTTACACCCCTAAGTCGCGCCACTTATAAGCCCTAAAGTCTCAACAATGCACATGCCCTAGGTCAAATTGATATTAGGTGGTTTTACAGAGTTTCAATGGATCTTTCAAGAGCAGAAGTGTACCAGCATCCCAAAAGACAAGAAGTGCTTTGCAAAAACTAGCCAAAATGCTTGTGATGTCTAAAGAAGCACAGAGACATTTGAAAAACAGAATTACATGTCTCAGAGAAGTGCTCATCTTAACTATTATCAATTTGTCATTCTTCATTTGCTCAAGCATGAAAAGGCAGTAAAAGGAAAAATAACACTGTTAAAAGCTGATGAAATGGCATCACTGAAAAAAAACCTCCTTCATCTATAAGAAGAGGTTTTGAGGACAGAAAAACCACCTTCATTTTATAAGTAGAGGGTTGAGGACTGAGAGCGCCTCCTTCATCTATAAGCAGAGGGCCAAGGATAAAGTTTGATTTTAAGAATTGCACTGATTGTAAGGAAAATTTTTGGGTACAGTGGAAGAAATTTGAAGGTTTCCTACTAAAAATGATGTTAAAGACAGAGGCAAAGCAGTGGGCTTTTAAAATTGGTTTCTGTGAGTTTCACTATTATTTGAATTACAAGGTGAAGCTAATGGATTGATCATCAATGAAGAAATATTATTAAGCAGATGGCCAAAAGAGTCAAACAGTCTTGGTCTCAAACTAACTTCTGCCATCAGGTATAAGGAAAACCACTATCAGTATGTTCATCAAACATTCTTCATTTGGTTGAGACAAAGGTTCAAAGGAAACCAGGCATTTGTCAAAGTAGGACTCCTTCATCTATAAGCAGAGGGCCAGAGCAGTGATTAATTTTAGGGTTTTCATTAACTGAAAGACAAATTGTAAGAACAGTAAGAGACAGTGGAAGGATTCTGAACAGAGCAATGATGTAAAAAACAAAGGGAAAGCATGAGTACTATAACTATCAAAGAAGCTGACTTATCTCCTATCAGAGATTTCTTTCAAAGGCAGTCTGGAGCCAAAAATGAACAAACCTTACTGAGGGATGTAATTTCCCTAAAAGTTACAAAGATCCATCTCGTTGATAAACAGGCTTGACATTTAGTCTCTGTTCCTTTAACAAAACAGAGTTGAAAGTAGTTGAAATCAACTAGGCTAAGCACAAGCCAAAAAGTGATGATTGCTTTTCAAAAGGTTCTTTTCTTCTTGTTCATAAGGAAATCTCTTTCAACAACTCATCATAGTGGACAAAAGGAAATTTGAGCTTAGTTTTCCCAAAGAGGCATTGCAACTAAACACATAGGTTCATAAATGTGCAAGTAGGACTATGGCATTTGTTTCAGGTTCTGGAACAACATTCAAAGCCAATAATGCATGCCACTATTACAAATGAAGGCATTTTCCTTATGAAAATAAGTCAAAGGTACCTCGTTGTTACATTTTGAGTAAAGGAGAGGTTTTTTTTTTTTTAAAAGAAGTTCCCTTTTGATGAGCAGATGATGGTAAAGCCTGGGTGAATGCAACTAAGCTTCACCCACAGTCAAAAGAGAAGCTCAAAAAGCACCTAATAGTTCGATCAACTTCACAGTGAGCATTATCACCTTTAAAGCAGCAGGAGTAGAAACTGTCAATCAAGTTTTAAAGAGATAAGTCATCTCCTTGCAAAATGGCAAAAGATGCTTCACAACTCATTGGTATGTTTTTTGAGCAGATTTTCCTTTGAAAATTTCATTAAAAAGGTCAGCAGTGGCAGAGTTTCCTTTTTAATAAAGCACAGTGAAAATGAAGTAGAGGAGATTTGCAGTTCCTGAACAAGGCCTCTTCACCTAAACAAAAATCATCACTATGTTACCTTTTCAAAAGTCAAACTCCACATTTTGTCAAAAGATTGGTGCAAAGAGTCTTTATAGGTTTTAAGTGATGAAAATCACAAAGACAAGTGCTTCATGTTCTATTTCAACCCAAAAGCCTTTCAAGGTTTTCAAAACCTTCACCAAGAAAACGTGAAAGGAACTTGGACTTTTTTGCTTTCAAAAGAAGTTAAAGGGACCGTTACAAACTCATTTGAAATTTTCAAAGCCCAAACAAAGCCTCCCCTTAGCTGCTCACTGGACTGAAGAGAGTTTTCGAGCAATTTCACAAAGTTTTCAGGCTTGGAAACTGCGCGGCGTGCCTGGAAAAGCGCGCGGCGCGTTCAGGATTAAATTTGCGAAGGAGTTGTGTTATTGCGCGGTGAGCCTGTAGGCGCCGGTCACGACTTCCCGTCATCGACCCGACAACTGTTCTGTTGCGCGGCGTCTTCTCTTTTCAACTTGCCGCACATACTTCAATAGTCCAAACGCCTTCCAAAAGCCCTGAAAACTGCTTAAAATTTTCAAACGAGGGCTGCCATCCATTTTCAAGTATTTTCATTTACCTACTTGCTATGTTCGAGCTGCTAGATGGTGTTTGAAACAATGAAGGTTTTGGTGTAAAGCAAGGTGTGTTGAGTGAATATTTTGAAGAAAGTTGTTACAGTGGGAGACTGGTGGAGGGTTAATTTTAGCTTCAAAGAGCCTAAACTGCCCTAAAAACAGTGCTAAAACATCACACTCCCTATAAGACACAATAAACACCGTTTTAATGGTTTTGTCAAGTATTAAGGGTATCCTAACTGTTTTAGCATAAAACATAAACTCTGTCAGCTATATGTATTGGTGAAAACAATGCTAAGGAGGGTTGAATTTTTTTTTTAAATATTCGAGACTGTTGTGGCTATGATTGCCCAAGGTTGAAATAGTGATTATGGTGTGTTTATGATGATGTCAAAGGACCTAAAAATTTCCCTCAATACAATGCAAAAAGCATAAACCTGCAAGTCAAAATATACATAGTAGTAGAGGTTTTTCAAATTGTTGGAGGTGCCCTAACTATGATAGGGCAAAGCTAACCTCTGTCAGCCAAGTGTATGGTGAAAGCATTGTTAGGAGGTAAAGAAGTGGTTTTAATGAAAGCACAGTGATGGTGAGGTGACATAAATAAGCCTATGTTGAAAGCAGTGATCTTAGTTCGATTGCCTTGTCACCTTCAGAGAGTGTCTCCTTTTGAATAAATGAAACAATGAGATTATTGCTGCCTTCTTTTTGGTCCCGTAAAACAAATTGTGGTGAAAAATCTTTAACTCAGTCTAAAGGTGTTTTCTCTAACTGTGTGTGAGAAATAGTGAATACAAGGAGGGTGTTTTTTATTAGAAGCAGTGTTTTGCCTCTGTCTAAATACAAGGTTGTCTTGTTTTTATCAAAACATAAAGGATCTTTGTAAACATACCCAGCCATAGTAACTTTTTCACTATGTGCTTGTTATTTTGATAACTTTGGTTGATTGGCATACAAAGGGAGATAGACAGTGTTTTGGAAGGAGCAGAGAGTTTTGTGTTAAAGAATCATTTCACATAGCATTTGAAGAGATCTGCCTTGGTCAAAAAGTGACTAACAAAGAAGACAGAGTTGTGTTTGAGAAAGCATTTTAAAAACCATTTCGAGGCATTTTGGTGTTGCAGAGAGCATTCAAAACAAGATGCCTCCCAGGCAGGACAGTAGGAGTGGATTGCATAAGAGATTTGAGCCTATTTCCACTGAAGAAGTGAATGCCCATCCATCAGTCTTGTTCAATTTCCATGAGGTTGGGTGTTTAGATTTTTGCCAAAGAGTGCAAGAGGTGAAGATCTTTTCTCTTTTGACACATCTTTGCACTTTGAGGTTTCAAGACAAGCATTTCCAACTGGCAGGCCTTGACTTCAAATTCTCTCCAAGGTCCATCTCCAAGGCCACTAAAATCCCTTATATTGGGGAGAAGTGGTTTAAACAAAGCCATTTAGATTCAGAAGATTACAAGCCCTTTCTAAAGCCTGAGCACAAAGATTCATGTCCTTCTATTTTCCCATTCTCATATATTTTGACCAGCTACGCCCCCCTCATGAAGATCATCATAAAATACTTCACTTGCGAGGGAAGATTTTCCCGATTCTATGCCTATCACATTCGACTGCTCATGCATTTCACAAGGGCCAAGTTGTTAAATCTTCCTTTCTTCTTATGTAGGAGCATTGAGAAAATGGCCTCCACTGTTCAGAAGAAGCCTCCTTCACAGCAAACAGCCTGCCTCTTCCATCACTCTCTCATCAAAGTCATCATCCTTCATCAGCTTGAAAAGAGGGAGGTCTCTTGAGATATTTTCATCACCCATCTGGATTTCTCCATTGTCCCTCCAGTTCATACATCCCCTACAACTCCTACTCACCATCTTTTTCCTTATTCTAGCAGACCTATTCCCAAAAAGCTCAAGTTTACCATAGAACAAACAAAGGAGCCTGAAGAAGGAGAAGAGAGTGACCATGAGGAGGAAGAATGGCATGAGCAGGAAGAGGAAAGTGTTGAACAGCAGCATCACAGTTAGAAAGAACAGCAAGAGCATGAAAGTGTTGAACAAAAGCAGCATGAAGGTGTTGAACAAGGGTATGAAAGTGATGAACAGGGGCAGCCAAAAGATGTTGAACAGGGGCAGCCAAAATATGCTGAACCGGAGTAGCCAAAAGATGATACACAGCCGCTACAGCAGTATGAGAAAAGGCAGCCTCAGGGTGAAGAAAAGCAGCCTCCTCAAGAGGAGCAGCAACCTCAAGAAGAAGAGGGGCAGTAGGATAAAAAGTTGCAGCACAATGAGGAGGACAGCCCTCAAAGGGAAGTGCAAAAGGACAGCCAAGGCATCCATAAAGAACTCCAAGACAGTGGCAAAAGTGAGGAGCAAAGTGACAAGGGTAAAGAGCCCATGGAGCATGTGCTAGCTGCCTCTCCTAGGCAAGGGGCCATGCTCTCTTCTCCGAAATTCGCCAAGCCCCAGACAGCGAAGAAAATGGTGCCTAGAGTTGTAAATCCAAATGTGACCAGGGCCCTCCGAAGCAAGGGAAAATTGCCCAAGAAACCCATGGTCGAATTGCCCAAGAGGAAGAGTACTAGAAGAGCCACCCAAAGCAAAGGGAATGGCAAGGAAGAAAGTAGTCATGAACAGGAAAGGGAATTCGACATCATCCAAATCCAAAGTGATGATAGTGATAATGAAGCCCAAATCCTAGAAAATCTCTTGATCCATAGAGAAAGCCAAATTGATGCCTTGAGGACTGATCTTCATAAATCTAGGAACTTCAATCACTTTTTGCAAGTCCAAAACAACCAAATGAGTGTCCATATGGTTGTACATGATACATGGGCCATCCATTACAAAAAGGAGGCCTCCATAGCACAGGTAAGATTGGAAGAACTCATGGGTGAGTTCGAGGAAAGTGAAGGTGAATATCAGCCTAGGCGAAAGAGGCCAAGAACCATGGGGCTAAAAATGGCCCTTCAGAAACAAAACAAAACAAAAAAAAAGATGCCCTTCTCCAATCTACCCCTCTCACTGCATTGTTCTAACAAGAGATAGAGAACAATCGGGAAGCATGGCTTGAGAGAGTTAATGATCACTTGGAGAAGAAATTGAAGAGGGAAAACAAGGACTTGGACCTTCAACAAAGGATGACCGGGCATTATAAAAAGCTAAATCAGTTTTCCCGACGGAAGTTGAACGCTGCTCAAGAAAAACTCAAGGAGGCTAAAGGGCAGCGCCTGACACAAAAGTTGAGGAAAGACACCTCAAGACTCCAAATTTTGGCCTCTGCTTCACAACATGTTGCTGAAAACCCTTGAGGATCATGCTCACCAATTTTGGGCGAATTTTGACATATTTTGGTTTTTTGTCATTTTTGGGTTTTTGGCCAAAAATCATGGACATCGTCATTTCAGTTTGGGACATCATTAGAGGAAGATAATGGTATCATTAGATGCCATAATTTTAGGGGCACATACTCAGCGATTTTAAGAACAATTGAAGATCTTTTTCTCCCTCAAAATGGCAAAAAACACTCGCTTTTTCTACACTCTGCCCCGTTTATCAGCAAGGCTTATTTTTTGGGTTTTTACACACAGGCATGTTTTTGGAGGACTTCCAGTGGTCATTTGGGGGAAAACTAAACATTTTCAGAAAGTAGACACTCAGATTTTTCCAACGAGCTATCATGAGCCTCATTTCGACAATGGGAAGGCCTCCAAAGGTTACCGGCAAGTCAAAGGACCTTTTGCTGATGTATTTTTTGAGTATTTTTGTAAAAATTGAACCTTTCAAAATTGACTTTGCCTCATGTGCATTTAGCTATTTTTGTACATGATAAGTTATGAAAAGTCAATTTATTTCCCTTTTTTAGCATTTTTGAGATATTTTATTAGATATTTTGTGCCTTGGGCTTTGCAAAGCCTCAAGGACAAAATGAGATATTTTGGATAGGCCAATGAGATCGCAAGTTGAACTAAGAGGTTTTCCTCACTTTGACCTATATATTCCAAAGGCTTTCATTGTAAACAAGGTTGAACTTGATGAATAGAAGCAATATATGGTCATATAAGCTTTGGAAGAAATACTTGTCTCATGCTTTTGAATAGTCTCTTGGATGTTCTTGGATGATGAAAGAGGATTGTTGTTGGATTCCATGACTTGGTAGAATGGTATAGTGTCACTCTCTCTGTTTTGTTTCCTAGTTTTCATTCATAAATCCATGTTCTTTCTTGCTATAGGACAGTAGAGAACAAATTTGAGACATGCCCTTGGAGGCACCTCAAATTTCTTGTTTCTTCATAGCTTCCATGTTTTCTTTATTCTTAGTCACATTAAAGAATTCTTGATTGCTCTTTAATAACTTAAGAATATTGTTTGTTTGTTTCATTCATGGTTTTATACATGCTAAGTATAATTTACGGTATGTCCTGCTTACTCATGGCTAGCCATAGCTCCATCTATAAAACTTCTCTTTGACTGATTAGATTGTCATTTGTTGAACCAAGGAGGTCTAGTTTTGATCTTTCCCTTTGCCTAAGACTATGCAATCTTGTTTTCAAAGTGCCCAATAGCTTGAAGTATTGTGTTTAGGCATTCCGACATAGTGATTTGATTTGTTTGTCTGTCTTAAATGTATTTCCCCAAAGTCTGATAGTCATTTCCTAAAGTTAGAGAGTTATATATCTCTATGCATGGCTTGAATGTTTATTTCTATGCATTGATTAGCTTAAAGTTATATTTCTCATAATTAATGGTTTTCCCTACCATGTTTATGTCAGCTATTAAACTATTTGTGCTTGAAATCCTTTGTTATTCACAAACTTGATGTCCATCTTACTCCATTTTTCCCAAGGATCCATTTTACCTCGAATCAAATCGGCCCTTCAACAACCTTGTATCACCATCTGAAAGCTTTCTTGACCTTTTCGACTCCATAGCCCAGTTGATCTGACATCTTTTTACCTATCTTATGTCTTTGATCAGTTTCATCCCTCACAACCTAAAAACCAAAAACCAAAATCCTACTTCATAACTAGCCTAAAATCAGAACACAATAAGCAAACACACAGATATCTCTTACACAAATAGAGAGAGCCATCTCTGAGTCTAGGAAGGCTAGGTCCTTGGGCTCCAAAAATTGGTTTGATGTTACACTGTCATTTGGCTTGCCAATCAGCGAAATCACGGGACCCTAACATAATGGCAATCATGGTGGGACTTTGAGTGAAAAAATCCTAGGTATCCCTTAGGAACTCTCAAAATCTCAGTCAAACTTAGAAGAGTAGAATCTGGTTGTCTCACCATCCTAGAAAAATGATGACTCAGCTGTAGGACACTCTTACAAACCTTAGGACTACATAAAGAACTCAGAAAAACCCCAAAAACTCCCTTAGATTGGTTTTTGTCAGTACTGGTGGTGGACCATACACATATACCTCAAAACAATTCAAAATCCACCTGGCGACTCCACTAGCCTCCTGTAGGCCTTAGTACTTTACTAAAATCTAGGCTACTATCCGATTGAGCCACCTCATCTCCACACTAACATAATGGCGATCACGGTGGGACTCTGAGTGATAAACAAACTTAGATTCCCTAAACATTCTAGCAGCCTTAAGAATACTATCTGATTGACTTATCCCATCGCTCACTAACATAATGGCGATCACGGTGGGACCAACTGAGTACATAACAGTCTAGCAAACGCTTGTGGATTCATTAGTCTTTAAAACTTAAACAGGAAAGCAGTCCATAGAATCATTTAAAGTAAACTCTTTTTGTTATCGCCACCCTAGCAAAGTGATGAAACAGGTTTAGAATACTTTAATAGACCCTAGGTTGCGCATAAAAACTCAAAAAAACCCAAAACATTCCCAGATTGGCTTTCCCTAGTTACTCGTCGTGGACCATAGCTACATCTTTACAAAAACGACCAAGTTCCACTTGGCGACTCCACTAGCCTCCAGTAGGCCTAAAAACTCCATAAAAGACCAAAAATTTCATAAACCACATCTTTCTGCTAACTCATCCTTCCAAAAACTTAAGCTTAGGTTGGAAACCCTGTAATCATTGACAAACTAAGTATAACTTAGTGATTCAGAAAACCTCACCTAAACATAGGAGATAAGCAGAAGTCTTCTTGCCAAGAGAACCATTAGCTTGTCCATACATCCTAGCAAACTGTTAAAACCAAGTGAATCACTCTTCTTTGCAAGTTTCCTTCTCAAAGTTTGCTATAAAACTTTTTCCCATAAGCATCTTTGATAGTGTTGGTGGTGGACCATAGTTCTCATAGAAATCCACCTGGCAACATCACTAGTCCATCCTTTTTGTTTTGACCATCCTTCACATTAGTAAAACCTTAGAGAGGCCATTCATCCGGAACACTCACAAATACCATCCTCTCTAAACTCTAAATTCGAAATCTGGCTTCACAAATAATCAACACCAAATCTCATCCAGACCCAAATCCCCCTATCATAGTAGATGACCCAGAGAAGATTCTGTGGAAAGCTTCCGAAACTGGAAATTTAGCTGTCGATAGGTCCATCCGTAAAGCAAGATTAGTACCGGAACATCTCATAGCCTTGCAGGATTCCCCCTTTGACTTAAAATCAACAAAAACCATTTTTAGAAGCAAGTCACAAAGTAAGATAGACTTTCATGATCTTGAGCCCCTAGATCTGTCACAGAGTCCTAGTAGAGAAGCCTCGCCTACTACACCTCTCGACTTTCGGCTTCTCCATCACTTTGGCTCCTACCATCCCAGATCTGCTCAAAATCAGATCACTAGTCCAAGTACATCCGCCACACCTATCCAAACCACTACTGTTCAAACCACCTCAGCTCATCCCACAAGCCCTCATTTTGTACATCATCCATTAGCTCCTGTCATGGCAGCCTGGTACGCATCTTTGGTGTTGCCACAACCTTTGGCTCCCTTACAAAATGACTATCAATCCAAAATCCCACACTTTACCGAGGTTGAGGCTACCACAGCTCAACAACATGTAGATAGGATTAGTGATGCCTTTGAATACATGGAAATAGAATACGAGACCATCAAAATGAGGATGTTTGCCCAAAGCCTGAGCGGAGAACCTAAAAAATGGTTTAAGAGCTTAACTCCAAACAGCATCCACAATCTCCCAGAACTCTACCAAACCTTCATAAACAAGTGGGAAATCTGAAAGAACCCCATTCAAATCCTGTCATAATACAACAATATAAAACGGGAAAATGGGGAAAGTGTCCAGGGATACTGCACTAGGTTCAACATTGTTTATAACGCACTCCCAACTCACTTCAAACCCCCACTTGGCTTAGCCTTGGAGAAATTCCCCGAGGGTTTTGACCCAGACATGACTTATCAGCTAAGAGACAAGGACCCCCTTACCTTAGAGGAAATGCAAAAAGTAGCCATAAGGGCAGAAGCCAACTTAGCAGAAAAAAGAGCTAGGACTAGATCAGAAATGAAAGTCACATATCGAGATGAAGTCTCCACTTCATCCCCTTCCCTAGATCCTAGAATAGATGACTTGGTTAGGTCCATGGCAAAAATGTGGGAAAAGATAAGTGAAAAGAACCCTCTTAGGAATAACCAGCCAAATCCTCCAAACAGAAATCGGAACCAAAATTTTAGGAGGGAACAGCCTCAAAACAAACCAAGGGAAAATGACCACAAATTAGGCTACCATTTAATGAAAATTATGTGGAAGAAGATGATAGAGATACAGAACCCATTGATGAAAATCATTTGAACCTCATAGGGTCCGATAATGAGAGTGAGGTGTACCTCACATAAGAAAAACAAGCATTCTTTTCTCCAAATCAGGATGAAACCAACTATGAAGATCCCGAGGATCCTGCCATAGATTTTCAGAATGCCATAGTAGAAGCTCACAAGCAGTATGACCTTAGAAGCAGAAAAAACCAAGAGAAATCCAAGAAAGACAGCTCAGACACTGCTAAAACCCCTTATACCATCCTTAGAAAAGCAGTGGACAGCAACATAATCATGGTCAGGAAAAATGACCAAAATAAAGATAAAGTTATCCAAACAAGTCTTGGATCAGATGTTCCTAGTACTTCCACAAAGATTCCCGAGGTGGCTGTGTCAAACAAGATCCCAAAACAAAGCCAACAAACTCAGAACATAGAGAAAGTCATGGCTGAAAAAGCTAAAGCGAACCTGTCTAAACTACAAGTACCCTTCAGTTTTGAGGGAGAGATTGCCAAAATAAAGATCACCATGCCTCTCACTGAAATTATCGCCCAAGGCTCTTATAAATCCCAAGTTTTAAATGTCCTAAATATAGGAAATGATGCGAACACCCTTAATCTCGCTGATGACACTCCTAAAGTGTTGTTTGGTCTGAAAATAGAAGGAAAATTCCATGAAGAAACCACTCTTCCCTTTTACATCAATCTAAATATCCATGACCAAATCCTTCACAATGACATGCTAGACTCCGGAGCCTCGCATAATCTCATGCCAAAGGTTGTAATGGAAAGATTAGGCCTAGAAATCACAAGACCATACAAAGACTTATATTCATTTGATTCGAGTAGAGTCAAATGTCTAGGTTTGATCAAAGATATTTGTTTCAGTTTGGCCCAGGTACCTGCAAAACATCTGATTATGGACATAGTGGTAGCAGACATCCCTCCCAAGTACGGAATGCTTCTATCCAGATCTTGGGGAGCCAAGCTCCAAGGAAATATTCAACTTGATATGTCCTACGCCACTATTCCTGTGTTTGACCAAACAATAATACTCTATCGAGATTCACACATGAAATACATGATCAGTAGCCAAGAGAGGCCATATAACATCCCAATGTATTCCTTGCATTCCGACCTGAACTCTTTTATTCTACATACTGATGAGGACATTGAAAAACAGTCAGAAGAATTTGAAACAAAGTTAGACCCACCTCATCAGCTGCTCCTAGTTCTCTATGATGAACTAAACACTCAAAACTACCATGATCATGAACAGCTATGTCTTGAGGAAAGTAAGTGTGTTCCTTTTGAAACAGAGATAGAGCAAGAAGCACAAACCACTATGTACTATCAAGAAAATCACTTAAACCTTAGGCAAACATCAGCAGCAACATCAGGAAATTTTTTCAGAATAGAGGCATTAGAAGACTTACATATCACAAACCTCTTTGGAACTCAGGAGTAGAGAAGCTTAATGTTTTTACCATACCTCAAGGATTTACCATCACATAACTCTTCCACTGCAAATGAAACTTTGACTGTAGCCATAACAGCTCAAAATCCAGAAAAAATGTCTGATAAACTTCTTGTGAACAAAGATGATAACTGCAGTCCAAGTATACCTGAGTTACTTGAACTGGCTAATATTTTGCCATTCCACCAAAGACTCAGAACTGCTATAATTGACAATCTCAGGCAGAATACTACTTCATACAAAGAAAATAGTGAGAAACACTATGCCACTACCATCACTCCAAGAAACAACTTCGACAAAAGAAAATACAAGAATCTGAACCAATCAGTAATAGTGAAAGATAAAATAGTTGGTCATAGGATCTGTTTTGATTTTAGAAACACTAATACACATCCTGGTGACAGAAATTTTATCCTTCTTGTCCAAGACCATGATATACCGATGATAAGTGCTTTTAATCATATGTCTTTGCAAGATGATGTTTCAGGGTATAACCAATTAATTCCATTGCAGAGTAAATGCTCAAGGATTTTTTCCAGTATACTGAAAGTAGTTCCAGTGTCAAATTCAAAACTGCAAAAACACCGGATATCAAAAATATGCTCCTAAAAGCCATGTTTCCAGTCCTGAATTTCTGCATGTTGACATACCTTGATGATGTCATTATTTATTTCAAAAATGACAAAGAATATATGCATTACTTAAAGAAGATGTACAGTAAAGGAAGGAGCGGAAGTCAGAGGTATAAAGAGGTACAGCGGGAAGATACAGGTTTGTTCAGAGATTCATGCATGAATCCTTATGTCATGCTTACAAGAGAAAACTTTCCCAATTTTTCTTTTCAAGAGCTGGATGGACCAAGGGTGGTAGGAGATCCTTATGAGGATAAGATGCTTAAGTTTCGCCATTTCCAAGATTTCTGAGTTTAAAACATTTCAATCATTGTATATACCATGGTTTGAAAAATAGATAAAAACAGAAAATTCAAAAACAATAGAAAAATAGAAAAAGAGGGCGGTTTGAAAAATAGAAAGAAGGCCCCATGTTCAAAAAATAGTCATTCAGAAAGCGCGCAAATCTAAATGCCGCTACTAGTACTCAAATGTCTTGTTCAGTTATATATCCTAATCATAGTTGAACATGTTTTAAATTTATTTGCTGATAAGTTAGTGAATGGAAAAGATGGTCAACATTGTGTAAGCTTGACTTATCAAAGAGAGTAGATTATGAAAAGATATTGGTTCCACATGCTCAAAACAGAACCAAAGAGGGAAACGGGGATGAGAAACAAACTGTGCATCCTAGCCCCGTTTTTCTAGATTTCATTTTTTGCAAAATAATATTTGTGTGCAACTTGTCTTTCGTGACGCAAGTACATGACAAATCAGACTATTTAACCCTGATTTGATCATTTTTCAATTTCATGTTTTAGATTAGAGAACAAAATCCTGTCAAACAGCTTAACCTTGACAGTTGATCTAACATAGGTAGAATAATGAAGGAGTTCATCATCTTGATCTTAACTCCCGACAGATATAAGTGTAGAACTAGATAGGTTCATTTTTCAAAAAAATATATATTGTCAAAGGGTTGCTAGTCCAAATGCACCCAAAGGAAGAAAAAAAGTTAGGAAAGATAGTGGGGTAGGTAGAAATATCATTGATGCTAATCATGCTGTCAATTTTTCAGAAGTAGCATCAAGGAAAAATGAGATTTGCGCCAATGGATAAGGCACTGGTCTTCATAAACCAAAGATTTGAAACTCTGGACACCTCCTGAAAAGGCGCTGCCCTCCCCAAATGGAGCCACTGTTAGTCATCAGTATTTTTCACTTGTTGGTGATGACTAGTTGTAACAACCAAGTTTTCTAGCAGCTGATCTAAAAAATTGTCACATTTGCCAGTTGGAAAACACCCACAAACATTTTTTGCCATCCTACCTTTCCAATCCGCCCATGACGAGATAAAACCTCATTATCAAGCCCTGTCTAGCCTCAGCCATACTAGCTTGTCCATCAGCTCCAAAGAAAACAATCCAAATCTGTCCAAGTTAGGTAGTGGTGTTCTAGGCAGTCCTCCCTTGGAAAACTATCCTAAATCCAAAGAACCTCTATCTGCTATAGACCAGTCATAACAGACCTTCCCATTCTGCAAAAAAAATTGGTTACACCCCTAAGTCGCGCCACTTACAAGCCCTAAAGTCTCAGCAATGCACATGCCCTAGGTCAAACTGATATTAGGTGGTTTTACAGTGTTTCAATGGATCTTTCAAGAGCAGAAGTGTACCAGCATCCCAGAAAACAGTGTTTGGCTCGACGTGAGAAAACAACTGCTTCTCATGTGATTTTGAGCCTGGGATGCAGCTACAGGACAGAGAGGTGTCTCATTAAGCTCCTGCAATCACAGTCAAAGGTTAGTAAATTATGAATAATAAGAAGTGCTTTGCAAAAACTAGCCAAACTGCTTGTGATGTTTAAAGAAGCACATAGACATTTGAAAAGCAGAATTACATGTCTCAGAGAAGTGCTCATCTTAACAATTATCAATTTGTCATTCTTCATTTGCTCAAGCATGAAAAGGCAGTGAAAGGAAAAATAACACTGTTCAAAGCTGATAAAATGGCATCACTGAAAAAAAAAAACCTCTTTCATCTATAAGCAGAGGGTTTGAGGACAAAAAAACCTCCTTCATTTTATAAGTAGAGGGTTGAGGACTGAGAGCGCCTCCTTCATCTATAAGCAGAGGGCCAAGGATAAAGTTTGATTTTAAGAATTGCACTCACTGTAAGGCAAATTTTTGGGTACAATGGAAGAAATTTGAAGGTTTCTGAATAAAAATGATGTTAAAGACAGAGGCAAAGCAGTGGGCTTTTAAAATTGGTTTTCATGAGTTTCACTATTATTTGAATTACAAGGTGAAGCTAATGGGTTCATCATCAATGAAGAAATATTATTAAGCAGAAGGCCAAAAGAGTCAAACAGTCTTGGTCTCAAACTAACCTCTGCCATCAGGTATAAGGGAAACCACTATCAGTATGTTCATCAAACATTCTTCATTTGGTTGAGACAGAGGTTGAAAGGAAACCAGGTATTTGTCAAAGTAGGCCTCCTTCATCTATAAGCAGAGGGCCAAAGCAGTGATTAATTTTAGGGTTTTCACTGACTGAGAGACAAATTGTAAGAACAGTAGGAGACAGTTGAAGGATTCTGAACAGAGCAATGATGTAAAAAAACAAAGGGAAAGCATGAGTACTATAACTATCAAAGAAGCTGACTTATCTCCTATCAGATATTTCTTTCAAAGGCAGTCTGGAGCCAAAAATGAACAAACCTTGCTTAGGGATGTAATTTCCTTAAAAGTTACAAAGATCCGTCTCCTTGATAAACAGGCTTGACATTTAGTCTCTGTTTCTTTAACAAAACAGAGTTTAAAGTAGTTGAAATCAGCTAGGCTAAGCACAAGCCAAAAAGTGATGATTGCTTTTCAAAAGGTTCTTTTCTTCCTGTTCATAAGGAAATCTCTTTCAATAACTCATCATAGTGGACAAAAGGAAATTTGAGCTTAGTTTTCCCAAAGAGGCATTGCAACTAAACACATAGGTTCATAAATGTGCAAGAAGGACTATGGCATGTGTTTCAGGTTCTAGAACAAAAATCAAAGCCAAGAATGCATGCCACTGTTACAAATGAAGGCATTTTCCTTATGAAAATAGGTCAAAGGTACCTTGTTGTTGCATTTTGAGTAAAGGAGAGGTTTAAAAAAAAAAAAAAGAGTTCCCTTTTGATGAACAGATGATGGTAAATCTTGGGTGAATGCAACTAAGCTTCACCCACAGTCAAAAGAGAAGCTCAAAGAGCACCTAACAGTTCGATCAGCTTCACAGTGAGCATTATCACCTTTAAAGCAGCAGGAGCAGAAACTGTCAATCAAGTTTTAAAGAGATAAGTAATCTCCTTGAAAAATGGCAAAAGATGCTTCACAATTCATTGGTATGTTTTTTGAGCAGATTTTCCTTTGAAAATTTCATTAAAAAGGTCAGCAGTGGCAGAGTTTCCTTTTTAATAAAGCACAGTGAAAATGCAGTGGAGGAGATTTGCAATTCCAGAACAAGGCCTCTTCACCTAAACAAAAATCATCACTATGTTACCTTTTCAAAAGTCAAACTCCACATTTTGTCAAAAGATTGGTGCAGAGAGTATTTATAGGTTTTAAGTGGTGAAAATCACAAAGACAAGTGCTTCATGTTCTATTTCAACCCAAAAGCCTTTCAAGGTTTTCAAAACCTTCACCAAGCAAACGTGAAAGGAACTTGGACTTTTTCACTTTCAAAAGAAGTGAAAGGGACCGTTACAAACTCATTTGAAATTTTCAAAGCCCAAACAAAGCCTCCCCTTAGCTGCTCACTGGACCGAAGAGAGTTTTCGAGCAAGTTCACAGAGTTTTCAGGCTTGGAAACTGCGCGGCTCTCCTGGAAAAGCGTGCGACGCATTCAAGATTAAATGTGCGAAGGAGTTGTGTTGTTGCGCGACGCGCCTGTAGGCGTCGGTCACGACTGCCCGTCATCGACCCGACAACTATTCTGTTGCATGGCGCCTTCTCTTTTCAACGTGCCGCGCATACTTCAATAGTCCAAACGCCTTTGTTGTGGAGGTAAATCCCCTCTGCGGACAGAGGCGATCCCTACTAGCCCAGACCGGGTCTAGCAACAATTGTTCACGCTATGATGCAGGTTCCTAATTGCCAATAAACCAACTAGCGATGAAGGCTTACCTGGAATCCAACGTTGTTGCTTGTAGAAGAAGTAGCACTCCCGTTCCTTAGCCCTAGCAGATCATGATCCCCACGATCTCCGTGATGGACACCTGCACATGCGAGAAACAAAAAAAACGCAAGCGTAAAATCCAGTAGATGCAACTATATGTCAGTCAGAAAGGACATAACTCATCATCATAAACAATAACAAGAGTGGAACCATAACCGATAGTCTTTTATTATTAATCAATCAAAGGAAAATTACAACCAAGTTCTAACGCTGAATTCTCCTTCGGAGGGTCGCCAGCAGAACACGTCTCGAAAATCCTGTCAAGGATGGGACAAACCTCTCTCTTCGGATCTTAACAATAGTCTCCTTGCTTGAATTTGGCCTCAGGGAAATAATCGAGGCTCTTGCAGCATAAGGCTCTTTAGAATTTGGGAACTTGAAGACTAGCTTGCAATGGACATGGGCAAGCTTTCATAGATGGAGGAAGGGGAGTTGGGATCCCTATAATGCCGGTTGGCCACAGCAAATGAGAGCTTCCATGAGAGGTGGCAAACACTTCCTCTACATTCTCTATGGAAATCCGTGTCCAAACCCCCAACTCAATTTAGATATGGGTCCAGAAATTTGTTAGGACGAAACTTCCGCCATTTATTTTTAAAAAACACCTCTTAATATGGTTGGCGCGGGTGCGACTCTATGATAGAGCGCCAATTGGCACGCCCTCTTTGGAGTATTTTCCCCCTTGGCGCGAGGGCTGAACTGTGGAACCATGCCAATGGAAAAAGAACTATTTTTAGGTTTTTTTGCAGGGAGATGTCTTCAGGGCAATGAAAGCTCATCTTCAAAGGGATGCAATGAAAGTATTTTCAAGTCTTGTCTCTGCTCACAGGTCATGGAATGAGCCCTCCAATGTGCGGGATGGGGAATGGTAGGGACAGTGACAAATTAACGTAACGGAGATGCCCCCTAAAGTATAGGGGCGAGCAGAGAGAAGAGGTGAAATGCTTTACGAAACGTCAGCCCAACTGTTTGTCGGAAAACACACGTGAAGAATTACAACGATGTCTCCAAATACATGATATATGTGGTATGAGCGCGGCCATCCATGGTATACAATAATGGGATCCACGAGCATGGACGCGTATCCAGTGAGGATCGATAAATAGACTCAGGTATGGTCGCAGCCATCCAGTAAGTGAGTCATGTGACCAATCATAATAATCCACAAAATCGCAGCCTGGATTACAACAGACACAATCCAGGGTCTTGCGCTCCATCTCAGTCCGAACACAGCACAAGTTCAAACATGCGAATAAGTGAGCTGAAGTCGAACATGCAAGAACATCGTCTGATTACCAGCCAATGATGAAAGTTGTTAACAGACGCGAGAGGTACCACCAATAATCACAATGGCCCTCAAGGTACTACAGGTACAATCTACGGCATGTGAATCAATGAGCTGGCGTCGAACACCCGTAGAATCACTCGATTGGAGGCCAATGATGAAAACCTCGCATCGAATGCGAAGAACCTGTCATTGAGGCATGCAAGCTCCAAGGCACCAGAAGGAAATCTCTAGATCAACTTCCTGGATAATGAGCTGAAGTCGACAGGAAGTGACCTTGATCGAAGGTGGGTCATTGTGTGACCCACATCATCGACGCGAGACAGAGGAACATAGTGTTTTTGTGAATCACGATCAGATGAGAATCAGAGGAAGGTTGGTACTTGCAGAGGTCAACTTCTCTTGAACATATGAACGGCACAACAGTGGACTTGGCAGTATTTGACATCAAAATATCAGAGGTCATAGCGACGAGGCAAAGAGCAGATGAGAGGTCAAAAGGGATTACCCAAACCCACGGAAGCAAGTGAAAAATGAGATGAGATTTCCCCAACCCGACACGAATGCAGACAAGTGCAAGAGCGACATACTGCCGACACGACAATGATTTTGGTTCCATTTTTTCCCCACCATTTCTGGCAAGTACCCCAATTATTTTTTATAACAAGCTTGAAGGGGATAGCATATACTTGTAATATAAGTCCGTCCTTCGGATGGATCCATCCTAGTACATTTAACAAGCCCTAGGAAGGAAAGACTCGAGTAGCGTCATTATGACTGAATCCGATGTCATCAGGGTTTAACGAGTTTGACAAAGGAAGAACTCGGCGTCTTTTCATGTTTAGAGAGTTTGAAAATACAGCAAAAAGTAAACTCCAACGGTCCCTTTTTGTAAATAGTTCCTCAGATCTGAAAAGGTAGAAAACTATGTCTGAGAAAACCTCCTAGTCGCAATAGGCTAGGGTATTCCTTTTTCGTAAATAATCTATCCCAGCCCGAAAAAGGGGTAAACGTATACTGGGTAGATTTCGTTTCGCAGCCACTTTAACGAGATCAAAATGACAAGGGCCTCAGCAATCTTTTCATGTTTAGAGAGTCAGAAAAGCGCTGAAAGATGACTCCAAAATGACTTTTTCGTGCTTTCACTGAGTCCGAAAAAAGTATAAAATACAACTCGTTTCACCGTTGAAGTCGCGTAGAAACATGTTGATGCACACAGAGGCAAGTGTAAAATCCATTTTCGACAAAATATATCAAAATATTAATAAAAAATGACTTTTAAAACCTAACGAGATTTCAAAAAGTTATAAATAGTCTCAAATGGTAAAAACAAAGTTACTTTTACTATTTACCTCATTGGAGAGCAACAGTGGTCCGTTTGGTGTGCAAAATTATGACGGCGATTGCGATAGATCCGGGCTACCATTCAGATTTCCATTCGTTCCAGGTAAGAGGTGCTTCCCTGTACTCCATTTTAATCCATTTTTTTATAGTTTTCCATTTCTCATTAGATTTCTGTGGAATATTTTTTAAATTTTAGGGCTCCGCCCATTGGCGCGGGTATCGGGCACGGACCCGCGCTAATGGCCTTTTTGATACAAAGGGCCCGCGCCAACTGGGGCGACTGTTAAGGAAACAACCGCGCCAATGGCGCAGCGCGGTTTTCCGTTTCAAAATTCCAATTTGTGAGTGATTCAAATGGATTTCCAAGCATAATAGAGATCTAATCAAGGGTTTTTTACCATGTTGATGCAGGCAATCGAGTACAATGGTGATCGAATGGAAAGAGAGGGAGCATGGGGAAGAGGACGAACTAGCCATGGAGAACGAAACTTGTATGAATGCTCTCAAGAACTGTGGGCTTAAAAAGTTCTTCCTGACACCTTGCTTACGAGCTCAACCTGAGCTCCTACAATACCTCATCAGTATTTGGGATGAAAATGAACAAGTGTTCAAGCTGCGGGATCAAGTATTAGAACTGGAAGTTTCTGACGTATACTTCATAACCGGACTATCGCGCAGAGGTCCAGTGCCCATATTGACAGGGAGCAGACCATCTGGTGAAAAGATGGAGTAGGTAATGGCGAGGGTATGCCCAAGGGCACGAACCGGATCAGGGAGCGGAAAGGTGGACATTCACACTGTCGAGGATCTAGCACTCATAGTAGTGCTACACACCATCACACGAGCTGCAGGATCGCAAGCTCCACATGAGGCGACCAAGGCCCAACTCATACTAGCCTCAGAGTGTATGAGTCCTACACTGTTTGATTGGACCACAGTAGTGACAGTCAACATGAAGAGGCAACTGACAAAATGCAAGCAAGCCAAACTGAAGTAGTTTGGCTATGGTTCTATCCTGGTATCGTTCATTCTGGAACGACTACCAATCTTCCAGGGCCAAGGGGCCATAGTAGCTGAGGTGGTACCACGAGAGCTGAGAATGGCTCGCTGGGCAGCACTGATGCCCAGAGTGGGAGGGGGCCAACAGATGTCCTGGAGGCCGGAGTTTTTTGGGTGGCTACGGCGTCAGTTGATCGTAGTCGAAGACTGGCCATATGCAAGGACCGATTTCACTGGTGATCCAGATCTTCCACTCCCGGAGGGAGATGACTGGGACGAGGATTTGGGTAAGATCATCTTTTTTATTTTTATATTTTATGATTTTTTTGTTAATACATGTCCGTTCTGACAGCAGTTTTATGCATATGCAGATGTCGGCCCAGAGAGACATGTCGATATGTCTCCAGTTTCACGGAGAACTCATCCCGCAGCTGACCCTCAGGCGGAGGGTGCCGAGGGAGGAGAGTTGGTCCAGAACCTCGAGGGGATTACCCGGGGGATTCCAGACTACCCCCGGCTGGCATATGTCCCACTAGCCTACCAGAGACATACGGTGGGAGTGCCTAGTCGCCTCCACCATCTTCTGAGACGCTTAGTGCGTGTTGTGGCTTGTTATCATGAGCACCATGCAGATTAGACACCTAGGGCTTTATTTCATGCATATTTTTTGAGAGACATGTCGTCTCCGGATGTATTAAGACGAACATGTATATTTTTTATTTTATGTGACACACGCTATGTAAACATTTCGATATCTATATATATACATATCTATTTCTGGATGGATCTTTCTTTTTACATGTGATGTTTTACAAATTGCGCAAATGTCTATCTAGAACCAAATTAGCTACTGCATCTGTTAATGTATTCATATGTCTGGGTATATGTTGATATGTAATATAGTCAAAATTTCTTTCCAGTAAACGAATACGCAGATACAGGCATAAAATGGATGGGTTTCTGACTGAATAATGATCGTTAAGCTGTGATACTACAAGTTGTGAGTCTAGATACACAAGTAATTCACGGATACCAAGGTTTACAGCCTCAGTTAATAATTCTAATATAGCACTATATTCCGCGATGTTATTTTTAGCACGACCCAGACACACACCTTGCAGGTTGACCAACTCACCAGCAGGATCGTAGATTACCCAGGCTGACGAAACAGATTCCTAGTACTGTGGGAGGCACCATGCGTGAAACCAACAAACGGATTGATGGACATCTGCACAATCAAGAAGACCCGATCAACAGAAATATGTTTACAATGCACATCACACCACACATGCACATAAATGAAATAACACACCTATGTACACACACCACACCAAAAATCACTTCAAGCGTAGTATTTTTTCAGGTACAGCCCATTTCTGGGCTGCGCCAGCAGAACTCCTTCATAATCTACAAGCTCATAAGCCCCATTCTTCAATACTCGTTTAACTATATAGGGCCCATGCCACATGGGTTGGAACTTACCAGCCCCAAGCTTTTCATGTGCTTGATCGTACAAGAGGACAAGGTCCCCTTCAACAAAGGAACGTGGAGAAACAGATTGATCGAAGTGTGCTTTGACCCGCTTTTTCTGTGCTTCAATGACTAAAGCAGCTAAGCGGCGGGTTTCATCTAACCGTTCCAGATACAAAAGATGCTCTTCCTCAGCATAAGTGTCGGGTATAAGTTCCACATCTAATTTCAAAGAAGGAATCTCACATTCAACCGGAAGAGTTGCTTCCAGACCATACACCAATTGAAATGGTGTGAATCCAGTTGCACTCTTTGCAGACGTCCGGTAGGCCCATAGAGCTGAGAACCGTTGGAGGTGCCAATTGGATTTATGAATTCCAACTGTTCGTTGAAGCATTGTGACTGGAACCTTGTTCACAGCCTCAACCTGGCCATTTGCCTGAGGGTAATATGGTGTTGAGCTATCGTGGCGTAAGCCCAATCTTGAAGTCAGCTCGGCGATCATATAATCTCGGAAATGAGTACCATGGTCGGTAACGATGGCCTGAGGGACCCCGAAACTTGCGATGATGTGGTTGAAGATGAATTGGGCAGCTGTTTTACCATCGACAGCTAGTGTACGCATCGCTTCGGCCCACTTCGTAAAGTAGTCTACGGCAACGATTATATACGCATGCCCCCCGGCCGAATGATGGTTACACGTCATAAAATCTACGCCCCATTTCGCAAAAGGGCCAACGATAATAACAGGATGCAAAGGGAGAGGTGGCGCGCGCATCTTGCGCTGAAAGACCTGGCACGGGTGACATTTACGGACTGCGACGATAGTCTTTGAATATTGACGGCCAGAAGTAACCTGCTCGCAGAATTTTCTGGGCAGTGGCATATCCGGACATATGACCGCCACAGGCGCCACTGTGGCAGTGATTTAGGACCCTTTCAGCCTCTTCCAAGGTTAGGCACCGACGGAGCACCGAATCTACTCCAACGCGGTATAAGGTATCTCCTACGATGCAGTAGGGTTGAGAGTGATGCTGAATCCGACGTCGGGCATCTTTAGTCAACTCAGACCGAAATGTGGAGGTCTGAAGATACACAATTATGTCGCCGTACCAAGGGTCACGAGTACTGATAAGGAAAAGAGTTTCATCCGGGATATGATCCTCAGAGTGTAAAGGAGTGGAGTCTGTTGGGAGTGAGCATATAAGATCCGCGAAAACCAGTGATTTGGTTGACTTAGCAGTAGTGAACTCTAAGTCAAACTCCTGCAGGATAACGATCCATTTGGAGTATTTTCCCCCCAGTAATTGTCGAGAGAGTATATATGTCATGGGGTTGCAATCCGAAACCACTGTTATCGTACGCAACAGGATGTAGTGGCGAAAACGTTGTACAGCGTGTACTGCGGCTAACGCCAACTTCTCGACGTGATCATAATGCGTTTCTGTGTCGAGAAGGTTTCGTGATAGATAATAAACAACATGTTCATTACCATCATCATCATACTGCACCAGAACCATAGCAATGGTGCTAAACGCGGCGGCTAGATACAAAGTGAAATCACGGTGGTAGTCCGGAGGACGAAGCAAAGGAGCATTAACAAGTAACGTCTTAAGCTTCAAAAAGGATTGTTGAGAAATTTCGTCCCAACGAAAGGGAACGTTCTGCTTTAATAGGCACGTGAATCCTTTGGCCACCTCTGCGTAGTTCGGGATAAAGCGTCGAAGGAAGTTTGCTTTTCCCTGCAGACTCTGCAACTGATATAACGAGGAGGGTGATGGGAGATTGATGATAGCCTCGACTTTTAAGGGGTCAAGGCGAATTCCGTCTTTGGAGACTATGAATCCCAAAAGAAGGCCAAAATCCACGCAAAAGACGCATTTATAAGGATTAAGCCTAATATTGTAGTGCCTACAACGAAGGAAAATCTGGCGGAGGTGTTCAGGGTGGTCCTCTCGCCTAGCTGAGTGAGCTGGCAAGTCGTCCAGATAAGGCTGAACGATATGGCGTATGTCGTGGAAAGCGTAAGACATCGCACGCTGGAAAGTGGCTCCAGCGTTCTTCAAGCCGAACGGGAGCTTTTTATAAGCGAAAGTACCCCACGGACAAATGAATGCAGTCTTATGTTGATCCTCAGGTAAAATATTGATCTGATTATACCTGGAGAAGTCGTCCATCAAGGAATAAATCTCACTTCCGACACATTCTTTGATGATTTGGTCTATGAATGGAGTGGGATAGTTATCCTTCGAACAGGCGCAATTAATATTTCGGTAATCAATACAGACCCTAATAGTACCCTGCTTTTTATCGACAGGGACAATGTTGGAAACCCATTCTGTGAGGGGGATGGGATAAATAAAGCCCGCATTCAGAAGTTTTTCAACTTCTGCCTTAATTGCAGCGGCTTTGCGAGGATGCACTAGGCGTAAGCGTTGGCGCACGGGCTTGGCACTAGGGTAGGTTGGAATCTCATGCACTACGATACTGGGATCAATCCCAGGCATTTCCTCATAGGACCAGGCGAACACATCTCTGAATTCTTTAAAAAGATCAGTATAGACTTGTATCTCATCAGCAGAACAAGTCACTCCCATGTGTATGTTCTCAACAATCCTCAGGGATGGTTTGAGTGATATTACTCAGGTTTCCTTCCGAAAGAACCTCGTGCGTCAAAATGGGCGTTTGGAGAGGTGGAGTGGGAACCTGAGATGCAAAACACTCTAGACAATCTGACATTGCCCCCAGGCAGGGCATAAAGGAGGAACGATGATGTCCATCGCTCCAAGGCAGCTCCTCAAGAGACATTGTTTCAACAATGGCCTCATCATAAGGAAAAATCTCTTTGAGAGGATCAGGCGAGTCGTCCTCTCCAAGCCAGGGGGACTAAGAATAGATGTCTAAAGCCATGCTCGAAGGAGCATGCTGAGGCGGTGGAGGATCAAATGCGGAAACAATTTCACATTAGCTAATCTCTACTGGAGTTAAGGGCATCGATTCTCCAAACTCAATCACCTTCTCAGGCGTAGGGATGAGCCATGGGTCGTCATACCTAGAGATCATATTA
Organism: Pinus albicaulis; assembly: GCA_034641835.2. Lineage (NCBI taxonomy): Eukaryota > Viridiplantae > Streptophyta > Pinopsida > Pinales > Pinaceae > Pinus > Pinus albicaulis. The sequence continues at coordinate 931,586,092 of CM076582.1, forward strand.
ACTTGAGCGGTGTGCGGTGGCGGTGCGGGAAAAATACCCATGAGGACGGGGTCTTTGAAGAGACCGGGTCCTACACTGTCAGGGGGATTTGGAATCTGATCCACGTACGGAACGTTGTTCTCGGAGGTGGAGGTGGAGGTGGAGGTGAAGAAAGACAACTAATCCACCGTAACGATTTTTCCCTCGTGAGGGAACTTAATAAGTCAAAAGAGGGTGGACGGCACGCATAACATGGCATGAGTCCAGCTGCGGCCGAGAAGTATATTGTAGTTAAGCTTGGCGTCAACCACTTCTACTTCTACGTTGACAGTCTTCCCCTATAAAGTGATCGCTAGACTCTCGAGAACACCCAGGGGTTTGGATTCCCGACCATCGAATGCCTCTAGGGCATTGGGAGACGATGAGAGGGCCGGAGAGCCAATGGCCTTCCAACAAGCGGACGACATGACACAGGTAGAGGCACCTTCATCCACAACGTCCCTATGGATGTTAAGACCGTTGATCCCGACTTGAATAACAAGAGCGATCTGATATGGAAGTCGGGGGGTGAAATTTTCTAAGTCGAAGGTGAGAAGACTTGAATCAACGGGATCGATTCCACCGATTGCAGATAATAAATCTTTCCGTTGTGAAGGACAACTTTGAAGAACTTCCAAAGTAGACATGGTAGAAGGCGTCTGTGCCAGATCCTCAACAATACTGTAGTGCTGAGCGGCACAGGGATTCGGATTGTAGGAATATTTTCATAGAACACCCTTAGAGGTTGGCCTCACAACGGGTTCAGCAGTAGGCTTCTCAATTTCCAACGAACCGGAGACAGGTGGGGGAGGTGGACCATCCGCAATTGCCTTCCCCGGTGCCTGACGCGATCCATTGTAATCATTCGAATACATGGCGATAGAAATAGGTGCAGCGCCATTCATCATAAAGACTTGGGACCCAAATGGTGCAGATGGTGAGGGTTGTTCAACCATCTGGGTCTGCTGAGACGGGAACGGTTCTTTAAGAACTGTCGGAGTCCCTTTGGAGCCTTTTAGAAGTTGACTAACTTCAGATCGTCGAGGACAATCCTTAGTGTAATGATCTCCTTCACAAATGAGGCAGGGGTACTTCGGTTTGCGTTGGGAACCGTCCTCGGTCCGAGGTTTGGACTCTGGCTTTGGGGCGTCGGATTTGGATTTACCTTTGCCCTTCTTCTTTCCTTTGGAGGTCTTTTCCGTAGGATTGGCCTGAACAGCATTGACCTCCGCAGTTTTTCCAGAATCGGTAGGGGTGGGAGGAGCATAATTATTGGATGAGTTAGACTTCTGCTTCCCATTCGAAGATTTCTTCAAATTCTGAGACACGGAACCAATGACACCATCAACCGCCGGGGTAGGTGGAGCTTTAGAGGTTCCAGACCGTGGAGCATCAGGCAAAATATCATACAACGTGTCGGATTGTGAATATACCAGATCCAGATATTGAGCACGCGCTATGGCTTGTTCTTCAGTCACACACGCTCCCATAGCAATATCTTGGGCGATTTTGTTAAAAAAGGAGGTGGTGAACCAATGAGTTAGTATCTGATCAGGTATATGAAACTTGATCAGTCTACGACGACATCGCCACTCATGAATGTGATTAGAAATGTGGGTGGCTTTGTCCTGCTTCAAAGAAGTCAGGAGATGCGTCCCGACTTCGTAGCGAACCGGTAACTGAAAATGAGTCAGAAAAGCCATGGCTAACGTATTGAAATCTTGAAAGATGTCATGGGATAATTCGATATACCACTTAGCAACAGCACCAGTCAAAGTGCGCTGGAAGAGGCACAGACGGATTGAATCATCCACCCAAGAGTTGGACGAACACCAAATATGGTAGGTCATCACATGAGCTTGGGGGTCCTCTCCAGCTTTTCCCTCAAACTTGGGGCAATCACCGGGCACTTTGGTAGGAAATAAGGATTGTGCAAAATCGGATCATTGGTTAATTTTGAAACATCCGGTAACTCCAAGGTAGCCAGAAATGGAAATGGCGGATTGGACAGCATACCTGGCCCCGGGTAAGGATCAGTACCTGTACTCCACGCTGGTTGGGAATATCCTTGCCCCCAGGGGTTCTGTCCAGTAGGATTCTGACCGTAGGGGGTATAGGTGGTGTAACCAGCCTGATTCGGTTGCTGGTAACCAGCGTACGGGGGCTGATAACCAGAGTATGGACCCTGATTATGAGTCAGCCCTGTGTAAGCAGCATTTGGATTTGGTTGCTGAGTATAGGTGTAGCCAGGTTGTTGAGGACGATAGTTAGAACCTTGGGGCTGGCTATAATTCGATCGGTATTGACCATGAGAATAGTAGCCGCCTTGCAGTTGAGTGGGCCGCTGATAGGTGGAACCCTGCGGAGCCTGATAATTTGGGTGCAGCGGTTGATTTGGCCGCGGCATCGAATAAGTCGGTTGTTGTGCAGGGTTAATAGGATGTGCAGGCTGGCCTGGATGAACGGGCTGCCCTGGGTTAACAGGTTGACCCGGGTGAACAGGTTGTGCCGGTTGCGTAGGTTGACCAAGCTGTTGAGAAGCACCAGGTTGTGCCGGGTAGACCGGTTGGCCTGGAGGCAGAACACTAGGTTGTGCCGGGTAGACCGGTTGGCCTGGTGGAGGAATGGAGCCAAGTGGTGGCTGGTAACCAGTTTGACCTGCAGCAGGACCATAAGATGGTCCTGGCTGGTGTGCAACGTTTGGATTGACAGGATACTGAGGTTGCACGGGTTGGGAAGGTTGGACTTGCCCCCCAGGACCATATACCGGCCCTGGTTGGTACCCCGGCTGAGGTTGCACAGGTTGACCGGAAAGGTTGTAGTACTGTCCTTGCGGACCGTACGATGGCCCTTGCTGACCCGCAGGATAGCCTTGCATGGGCTGCCCCTGTGGGTCATAAGGATAGCCAGGTTGGCCCGAAGGTTGGCCTTGGAAAGGTTGCCCTTGCGGGTCATAAGCCTGGTTATAAGGTAAACCTTGAGCATGAAGGTGAGCCTCTAGAGCGGGTAAACGTAAAATGTTCCCGTGCTCATCGTATTGATATGGAAAAGCATACACGGGTGTACCATCATGTGCATAATGTGAAAAATAAGAGCGGTTGGGATCTTGGGAGGATGGTCCAACCTCGGGGTTCGGTTGTTGTAAGGATAACCGATACTCCTCCGGAGAGATGTTCTCCGGCATAGCAGTCGCTCTGCAAACGTCTTCAGGAGGCGGCACAGCCCTCGCGGAAGGTGCCGTGACAGCGGGTGCAGACGCGGCCACACAGACAATGGGCCGAACGGGTACAGAGGTGACGGGTGTCTGAGGAGACATCCCCAATGAAGGAACCATCGGCCTCGTAGAAGGAGCTGACACCCCCATAGAGGCTGCGACGGCAATAATCTGACCCAAGGATCTATACCCTGCCGGTAATGAAGGACCGGGTGATGACATAACAGCTGGTTCAGGGTTGTCTCCTGGAAATAATCTTCGAGGAAATAACTGGTAATCCTCACCGGACGCGGGGATTTCCTCGCTGGATTCACTCATGATTGAGCCTACTGCTAGATCTCGTAATAGACGGCAAGGACTAGGAGGAAAAACAGCAGCTATAAAAGGCGAACCCGATGTAAGAGAAAGGAAATATGCCCCTACTCTTAACTCAGACCAAGGGTCGGAAAAGGGCCAATTGAACTCAACTGGTCCCCCAAAGGGTTGCTCAGCAAGAACCAGTCCCCCGTCAGGAAACTCGGAAACAATGGGCTGCTGAGGTTCAACAGAGGGTTCAGAAGCCTCTGATGAATCGTCCGTATAAGGACTACCAGTAGACGAAACCGAAGGTTCTGCCACTGTGGTAGTAACGACAAGCGAAAAAGATCAAACACACACATGGGCTGAAAAAGAGTCAAGACACACAATCAAACGGCCAACAAGCAAAATCTAATAGGGCGTGTGATCGCAGGTGATTAATTTTTTACCACATTGAAAAATAGGAAACTTCACCGTTTCATGTTTTAAGAGTCGAGAAATGGATAAAAGGTGACTCTATCTCTTTCAGTTTTGAAGCAAGCGTGAAAGGACAAGCGCTTGGTGATCCTTTCAAATTTAAAGAGTCAGAAAAGATCAAATGACTACTCAGGAATACTAGGCAAAGGGTGTACCAAATAACCGTGAACTGCAATATACACCTTGGTTTCAAAATGAAAGAGAAATCAACCAAGGACTTTTCGTACGTGCAGGCAATCTCCCCGAATGTTGTCTCCGGTGTATCACGAGTATAGGGCGGCAGACTCAGCTTCCTATGGATAAAGGATTGAAACCTAGTGGGGTCTCCCTTTATATACGCGATGGTACGGGGAGCACAAGTCCGTACTAGCGTTGTCTAAAACCAAGAGGCGAACGACAGCTACTAGGTTTTAAGACGCCAGAACACGTCTTTAGCCTAGACCTCTAAATGCGTTTCGTTAGATTTCAATGCTGCCTTAGTGTAAATTGAGTACATTTTAAAGTTTATCTTCAATTACGTTTCAGTTTTCAGGCCCTAGCAAATGTAATGTCTCAAAATCTCCTAAATGCACTCTATATGCCACAGTATATCATTTCATTCGATGAAAGCTATTTATGAGAGAGTTGAGAGATTTTCACACAATAGCGAAATGAACAGAAAACAACCAATGATGTCTCTAATGCAGCTAATGAAAACTAAAAAGCTTTTCGTTCAAGGTTACCAATCACTAATAACATCGAAAAGATCTAATTCACATTAACTAATGAAAAGCAAAAGAGATTTTTCTTTTTATTTTCAATATTTCAGAGCAGAGTGTGCTAAAAAAATGAAAACTAATGCAAAAGAGATTCGAGAAATTATGATAAGAGAGCAAAAACAAACAAATTTCACTCAATAGCAATCACAATCAGACCTCAAATCGACCAAAAGTCCCTCAAAACGAAAATAATCCCAAAGACTCCAAATGAGCCGTGTAATCTAGGCCCAAACGAGAGAAGGCGGAATTTGAATGGAAAAGGGAACAATCACTCAAACAACGCGATGAGACAATAGAAGAGCACCAAACGAATGCAAAGAAGCAATCACAAGGTTGACTGAACTGATAGAAACCAAAAACTCTCAAGGAGGGCTCGACACACAATAGCACCTAGATGACCCAGGGCTAGAATGCAAAATCGACAGAAATGGGCAAACAACCAAAGGACGAAGGTAACAGTCAGTCAATCAAGGCTCCAAAACACTCAAGCAGTCGAAAAAATGAAACCAAAATCAGAGATCAGGCTCAGAAAGCTCAAAATCAAGCAAACCCTAGCAGTCCCCAGCACTGGCGCGACTGTCAGGCTGAAACTAGCGCCATATCAGAATTGGCGCGGGTAATACATTGACAACTAGCGCCAATTGGCGCGACTGTCATGCTAAAAAACGCGCCAGTCAAGTTTGCTATGCCAAAATAAAAAATAAGCAATCCAAGATCAGACCAGTGATGTTTGAAGTTTTAAAAAACCCAAATTCACAGAAAGAACCAGCCCAAAAGAGCTTATCAAGCAAGAAGAATCAAGAATCAACCGAAAAGACAAGACAGTGCTCCAAGTGTTCAGTTTACAAACTAAACCGGAGATTGACTGAAGCAACTTTGATCTACTTTGCAATTGCAGAGCAAAAGCGTTTCGAAGGCTATCTGGCCAACTTCAGGGTCCGTCTGTAGCTTATAAAATGAATGACAACAAGCTAATGCTCCCCAGTGGAGTCACCAATTTGTTGTGGAGGTAAATCCCCTCTGTGAACAGAGGCGATCCCTACTAGCCCAGACCGGGTCTAGCAACAATCGTTCACGCTATGGTGCAGGTTCCTAATTTCCAATAAACCAACTAGCGATGAAGACTTACCTAGAATCCAACGATGTTGCTTGTAGAAGAGGTAGCACTCCCGTTCCTTAGCCCTAGCAGATCACGATCCCCACGATCTCCATGATGGACACCTGCACATGCGAGAAACAAAAAAACGCAAGCGTAAAATCCAGTAGATGCAACTATATGTCAGTCAGAAAGGACATAACTTATCATCATAAACAATAACAAGAGTGGAACCATAACCGATAGTCGTTTATTATTAATCAATCAAAGGAAAATTACAACCAAGTTCTGACGCTGAATTCTCCTTCGGAGGGTCGCTAGCAGAACACGTCTCGAAAATCCTGTCAATGATGGGACAAACCTCTCTCTTCGGATCTTGACAATAGTCTCCTTGCTTGAATTTGGCCTTAGGGGAATAATCAAGGCTCTTGCAGCATAAGGCTCTTGGGAATTTAGGGAACTTGAAGACTAGCTTGCAATGAAGATGAGCAAGCTTTTATAGATGGAGGAAGGGGAGTTGGGATCCCTATAATCATGGGATTGGCCCTATCATCAAGGAAGCTTCCATGAAATGTGGCAAACCACTTCCTCTCTATGGAAATCCGTAGCCAAACCTCCCAACTCAAGATAGATAGCAGTCCAGGAATTTTTTAGGACGAAACTTCCGCCATTTATTTTTAAAAAAAACTGCTTAAATTGGCTGGCGCGAGTGCGACTCTGGGACAGAGCGCCAATTGGCACGCCCTCTTTGAAGGATTTCCCTCATTTGGCGCGAGTACTGAACTGACTGCCCGCGCCAATGCAAAAACAAGTATTTTTATGGTTTTTTGCAAAGAGATGTCTTCAGGGCAATGAAAGCTCATGTTCAGAGGGATGTCATGAAAGTATTTTCAAGTCTTGTCTCTACTCACAGGTCACGGAATGAGCCCTCCAATGTGCGGGATGGGGAATGGCAGGGATGGTGACAAATTACTGTGTAACAGCCTTCCAAAAGCCCTGAAAGCTGCTCAAACTTTTCAAACAAGGGCTGCCATCCATTTTCAAGGTATTTTCATTTACCTACTTGCTATGTTCGAGCTGCTAGATGGTGTTTGAAACAATGAATCTTTTGGTGTAAAGCAAGGTGTGTTGAGTGAATATTTTGAAGAAAGTTGTTACAGTGGGAGACTGGTGGAGGGTTCATTTTAGCTTCAAAGAACCTAAACTACCCTAAAAAAACATCACACTCCCTGCAAGACACAATAAACATCGTTTTAATGGTTTTGTCAAGTATTAAGGGTATCCTAACTGTTTTAGCATAAACCATAAACTCTGTCAGCTATATGTATTGGTGAAAACAGTGGTAAGGAGGGTTGAATCTTTTGTTTAAAGATCTGAGACTGTTGTGGCTATGATTTCCCAAGGTTGAAATAGTGATTATGGTGTGTTTATGATGATGTCAAAGGACCTAAAAAATGCCCTCAATACAGTGCTAAAAGCATAAACCTGCAAGTCAAAATATACACAGTAGTAGAGGTTTGTCAAATTGTTTGAGGTGCCCTAAGTGTGATAGGGAAAAGCTAACCTCTGTCAGCCAAGTGTATGGTGAAAGCATTGTTAGGAGGTAAAGAAGTGGTTTTAATGAAAGCACAGTGATGGTGAGGTGACATAAATAAGCCTATGTTGAAAGCAGTAATCTTAGTTCGATTGCCTTGTCACCTTCATAAAGTGTCTCCTTTTGAATAAATGAAACAGTGAGATTATTGTTGCCTTCTTTTTGGTCCCATAAAACAAATTGTGGTGAAAAATCTTTAACTCAGTCTAAAGGTGTTTTCTCTAACTGTGTGTGAGAAATAGTGAATACAAGGAGGGTGTTTTTGATTGGAAGCAGTGTTTTGCCTCTGTCTAAATACAAGTTTGTCTTGTTTTTATCAAAACATAAAGGATCTTTGTAAACATACCCAGCCATAGTAACTTTTTCACTATGTGCTTGTTATTTTGATAGCTTTGGTTGATTATCATACAAAGGGAGACAGACAGTGTTTTGGAAGGAGCAGAGAGTTTTGTGTTAAAGAATCATTTCACATAGCATTTGAAGAGATCTGCCTTGGTCAAACAGTGACTAACAAAGAAAACAGAGTTGTGTTTGAGAAAGAATTTTAAAAACCATTTTGAGGCAGTTTGGTGTTGCAGAGAGCATTCAAAACAAGATGCCTCCCAGGCAGGACAGTAGGAGTGGATTGCATAAGAGATTTGAGCCTATTTCCACTGAAGAAGTGAATGCCCACCCATCAGTCTTATTCAATTTCCATGAGGTTGGGTGTTTAGATTTTTGTCAAAGAGTGCAAGAGGTGAAGAGCTTTTCTCCTTTGACACATCTTTGCGCTTTGAGGTTTCAAGACAAGCATTTCCAACTGGCAGGCCTTGACTTCAAATTCTCTCCAAGGTCCATCTCCAAGGCCACTAAAATCCCTTATATTGGGGAGAAGTGGTTTAAACAAAGCCATTTGAAATCAGAAGATTACAAGCCATTTCTAAATCCTAAGCACAGAGATTCGTGTCCTTCTATTTTCCCCTTCTCATATCTTTTGACCAGCTACGCCCCCCTCATGAAGATCATCATGAAATACTTCACTTGTGAGGGAATATTTTCCCGAGTCTATGCCTATCACATTCGACTGCTTATGCATTTCACAAGGGCCAAGTTGCTAAATCTTCCTTTCTTCTTACACAGGATCATTGAGAAAATGGTCTCCACTATTCAGAAGAAGCCTCCTTCACAGCAAACAGCCTTCCTCTTCCATCACTCTCTCATCAAAGTCATCATCCTTCATCAGCTTGAAAAGAGGGAGGTCTCTTGGGATACTTTCGTCACCCATCCGAATTTCTCCACTGTCCCTCCAGTTCATACATCCCCTACACCTCCTACTCACCATCCTTCGCCTTCTTCTAGCAGACCTATTCCCAAAAAGCTCAAATTTATCACAGAACAAACAAAAGAGCCTGAAGAAGGAGAAGAGAGTGACCATGAAAAGGAAGAAGGACATGAGCAAGGAGAGGAAAGTGCTGAACAGCAGCATCACAGTGAGACAGAACAGCAAGAGCATGAAAGTGCTGAACAGAAGCAGCATGAAGGTGTTGAACAAGGGTATGAAAGTGATGAACAGGGGCAACCAAAAGATGTTGAACAAGGGCAGCCAAAATATGTTGAACAGGAGCAACCAAAAGATGATACACAGCAGCTACAACAGTATGAGCAAAGGCAGCCTCAGGGTGAAGAACAGCAGCCTCCTCAAGAGGAACAGCAACCTCAAGAAGAAGAGGGGCAGCAGGATAAAAAGTTGCAGCACAGTGAGGAGGACAGCGCTCAAAGGGAAGTGCAAAAGGACAACCAAGGTATCCATAAAGAACTCCAAGACAGTGGCAAAAGTGAGGGGCAAAGTGACAAGGGTAAAGATCCCATGGAGCATGTGCTAGTTGCCTCTCCTAGGCAAGGGGCCATGCTCTCTTCTCCGAAAGTCGCCAAGCCCCGGACAGCGAAGAAAAGGGTGCCTAGAGTTGTAACTCCAAATGTTACCAGGGCCCTCCGAAGTAAGGGAAAATTGCCCAAGAAATCCATGGTCGAATTGCCCAAGAGGAAGAGTACTAGAAGAGCCACCCAAAGCAAAGAAAAGGGCAAGGAAGAAAGCAGTCATGAACAGGAAAGGGAATTCGACATCATCCAAATCCAAAGTGATTATAGTGAAAATGAAGCCCGGATCCTAGAAAATCTCTTGATCCATAGAGAAATCCAAATTGATGCCTTGAGGGCTAATCTTCATAGAGCTAGGAACTTCAATCACTTTTTGCAAGTCCAAAACAAGAAAATGAGTGTCCATATGGCTGTACATAAGACACGGGCCATCCGATACAAAAAGGAGGCCTCCAAAGCACAGGTAATATTGGAAGAACTCATGGGTGAGTTCGAGGAAAGTGAAGATGAATATCAGCCTAGGCGAAAGAGGCCAAGAACCATGGGGCTAAAAAAGGCCCTTGAGAAACAAAAAGAAGAAGAAGATGCCCTTCTCCAATCTACCTCTCACTGCATTGTTCGAACAAGAGACAGAGAACAATCGGGAAGCATGGCTTGAGAGAGTTAATGATCACTTGGAGAAGAAATTGGAGAGGGAAAACAGGGACTTGGACCTTCAACGGAGGATGACTAAGCATTATAAAAATCTAAATCAGTTTGTCCGACGAAAGTTGAAGGCTGCTCAAGAAAAACTCAAGGAGGCTAAAGGGAAGCGCCCGGCACAAAAGTTGAGGAAAGACACCTCAAGACTCCAAATTTTGTCCTCTGCTTCACAACATGTTGCTGAAAACCCTTGAGGATCATGCTCACCAATTTTTGGCGAATTTCGACATATTTTGGTTTTTTGTCATTTTTGAGTTTTTGGCCAAAAATCATGGGCATCGCCATTTCAGTTTGGGACATCATAAAAAGAGGAGAATGGTATCATTGGATGCCATAATTTCAGGAGCACATACTCAGTGATTTTTAGAACAATTGAAGATCTTTTGCTCCCTCAAAAATGGCGAAAAACACTCGTTTTTTTACACTCTGCCCCGTTTATCAGCAAGGCTTATTTTTTGGGTTTTTACACACAGGCATGTTTTTGGAGGACTTTCAGTGGTCAATTGGGAGAAAACTAAATATTTTCAGAAATTAGACACTCAGATCTTTCCAACGAGCTATCATTACCCTCGTTTCGACACCAAAAAGGCCTCCAAAGGTTGCCGGCAAGTCAAGGGACCTTTTGCTGATGTATTTTTTGAGTATTTTTGTAAAAATTGAACCTTTCAAAATTGACTTTTCCTCATGTGCGTTTAGCTATTTTTGTACATGATAAGTTATGAAAAGTAAATTTATTTCCCTTTTTTAGCATTTTTGAGATATTTTATTAAATATTTTGTGTCTTGGGCTTTGCAAAGCCTCAAGGACAAAATGAGATAGTTTGGATAGGCCAATGAGATTGCAAGTTGAACTAAGAGGTTTTCCTCACTTTGGCCTATATATTCCAAAGGCTTTCATTGTAAACAAGGTTGAACTTGATGAATAGAAGCAATATATGGTCATATAATCTTTGGAAGAAATACTTGTCTCATGATTTTGGATAGTCTCTTGGATGTTCTTGGATGATGAAAGAGGATTGTTGTTGGATTCCATGACTTGGTAGAATGGTATAGTGTCTCTCTCTCTGTTTTGTTTCCTAGTTTTCATTCATAAATCCATGTTCTTGTTTGCTATAGGACAGTAGAGAACAAATTTGAGACATGCCCTTGGAGGCACATCAAATTTCTTGTTTCTTCATAGCTTCCATGTTTTCTTCATTCTTAGTCACATTAAAGAATTCTTGATTGCTCTTTAATAACTTAAGAATATTGTTTGCTTGTCGCATTCATGGTTTTATGCATGCTAAGTATGATTTACGGTATGCCCTACTTACTCATGGCTAGCCATAGCTCCATCTATGAAACTTCTCTTTGACTGATTAGATTGTCGTTTGTTGAACCAAGGAAGTCTTGTTCTGATCTTGCCCTTTGCCTAAGACTATGCAATCTTGTTTTCAAAGTGCCTAATAGCTTGAAGTATTGTGTTTAGGCGTTTCGACATAGTGATTTGAGTTGTTTGTCTGTCTTAAATGTATTTCCCCAAAGTCTGATAGCCATTTCCTAAAGTTAGAGAGTTATATATCTCTATGCATGGCTTGAATGTTTATTTCTATGCATTGATTAGCTTAAAGTTACATTTCTCATGATTAATGGTTTTCCCTACCATGTTTATGTCAGCTATTAAACTATTTGTGCTTGAAATCCTTTGTTATTCACAAACTTAATTTCCATCTTACTCCATTTTGCTCAAAGATCCATTTTACCTCGAATCAAATCGGCCCTTCAACAACCTTGTATCACCCTCTGAAAGCTTTCTTGACCTTTTCGACCCCATAGCCCAGTTGATCTGACATCTTTTTACCTATCTTATGTCTTTGATCAGTTTCATCCCTCTCAACGTAAAAACCAAAAACCAAAAACCTACTTCATAACTACCCTAAAATCAGAACACAATAAGCAAACACACAGATATCCCTTACACAAATAGAGAGAGCCCTTTCTGAGTCTAGGAAGGCTAGGTCCTTGGGCTCCAAAGATTGGTTTGATGTTACACTGTCATTTGGTTTTCCAATCAGCGAAATCACGGGACCCTAACAATTGTGAAGCCTGGAAGGTTGAACGCAGGACAAGACCACTTTCATGTATTGAAAATTGTGAAGAACCAACTAATTTGGATGACGGGTTACCAGATGTGCAGTTGTTCGCTATTAAGGTAGTTGATGATCATTTTGCCAATATCATCCATTTTATAACCACCGGGAATACACCTACAGAATATACTGTCAAGCAGAAGAAAGAATTGGTACTGCGCGCAACAGATTTCATTTTGATCGTAGGTCAATTATACAATATGGCAGCAGATGAAGTTTTGAGGCGATATGTTCCTAAGTTCGAGAGGCTGAGCATATTGGCAGAAGCATATGGAGGCGTTGCAGGCGATCATTACGCTGGTAAACCGACCGCAGAAAATATCTTAAGGGTTGGGTTATTGTGGCCTATCGTGCAGATTGATTCCAAGGAACACTGTCGCACTTGTGATGTATGTTAGAGGATTGGAAAACCCTCGCGTAGAGACGAGATGCCACTACAACCGTAGGTAACTTTCCATGCCTTCGACAAATGGGCAATTTATTTCGTAGGGCCAATTAACCCCCCAGGGAAGAAGACTGGAGTGCGATACATCATCAGTGCTACAAATTACTTAACTAGGTGGGTGGAGGCTCAACCTGTGAAAGACTGCAGCGCAAAGACAGTGGTGCACTTTATCTTTGAGAATATTTTGACGAGGTTTGGGTGCCCCAAAATTATGATCAGTGTCCAAGGTACGCATTTCCTAAATGAGACCATTCAAGCGCTGAAAAAATAATTCATAATACATCATCAGAAGCGTACACCCTATCATCCCCAGGTGAATGGAACCGTAGAAGCCTTCAACAAGATTTTGGAGAATGCGCTCATAAAGATATGCAACGCCAACCATAATGATTGGGATGTGCACATACCTAATTTTCTATGGGCATATAGGACTACATGTAAGAATTTGACGGGACAAACACCTTTCAGGATGGTCTACGGACAATAGGTCGCTTTGCCTATGGAATACATTGTCCCTAGTCTTCGTATAGCAGTCATAACCAACATGGTTGACCAAAACATTATGGAAGAGCATCTATCGCAACTTGTTGTGTTGGAGGAAGACATATTCCATGTTGGTTTCCACCAACAAGTGCAGAAGGCGCACAAGAAGGCTTGGCATGATCAACATATCAAACAGAAGACTTTCAAGAATGATGATTTGGTGTTGCTTTATGACAATAAGTTTGAGCACTTTCTAGGGAAGTTCAAGATGCACTGGCTCAGACCCTATATTATCAAGGAAATTACAGAGGGAGGTGCAGTGTGATTGGCTAAGTTAAGTGGTGAATTACTTCCTGGAGATATTAATGGTAGTCACCTAAAACCTTACAAGGATGACCCCATCCCTGCGCGTGCTAAATGACTATATGGCTAGAAGAATGTCCTAGAGCCTCAGGCAGTTGCGAGATGGTGCAGGAATTTAAATAAGTCTATCAGTCATTATTTCCAAACTTTTGTGTGAAGAAGTTTGAGGAGGCATAGATATCTGTGAAGCCAGCACAGAGGTCGCGCTAGGAGGTTGTTACAATGGCAGACATGCCAAAAACTAGTTGTTAGAACAGTAAATCTGGAAAGCACAGCTTTGTTACCGTTTAAGGGAGTGGGTAACTAGCATTTAAGGATGATATTACATCATATTTGGAGGCATTTTATCATTTAAGGAGCTGCATCAACGAACATAAGGTCGTTTAAACCACGACATCGCTATAAATATGGCATGAAGGTCTACACAAGTTCCCTTTGCTAGCTGAGTAATTCAATTGAGTCATTCCCTCTGCTCTTGCTCCCTTTTCCATCTCATATGTCTGTGTCGTGGGAGCCTATTGAAAAACACTACGCCAATAGCGTTTAGGCCATTTAATTCCAAAGACGATGACAACAACTCAACCCACCACTGATGCACTGCATAAACAAAAGAAGGGACAGTCGTGAAGTACCCGGAACTCCCCACACAAAGTGACCTTGAAACAAAAGAAGGGACAGCCGTGAAGTACCCGGAACTCCCCACACAAAGTGACCTTGAAACAAAAGCAGGCTTCTTGTGAAAACAGACAGAAGCAACCAATGGAAGAAATTAAAAAAGAGCCTAAGGTAACTGTGTCGGAAGAAGGGTTTGTTGAAGAGATTGACACCATATTGCAGCTGCCTCTGTATATGGCCCCGCAGAAGTCGTCAATGGATGTTTTCAAGAATCCTGATAAGGTTAAAGCACACGTCATTACACCCCTGCTGCTTGAGAATGTTCCCATTGAGGGTGACATACTGGGACGGGTCCACTCTCTGAAACTGGAGGATTTGGATTTGGAAGACCGCACAAAGTTTCCTGAGCTTGCATCATCCCAGTATTTGGAACAAGTCCTTTATGAATAATTCGGCATCATGAAGGTTGAGCCTATGTAATGGGCTCTTGAACTGCGCAATTTTGGACTCCTAAACCTTTTGAATGTCCCCCACTTTAGTCGCAGTAATATTAATGATACATGTCTGCGCTAGTTGCTGGCTCTGGTGCACGACAACTACCCATCGCTGGGAATGTGGAATCCCATTAATGACATGGTGTTAATTTTGGGCAACTAGGTCCAAACTCCATGTTGCACTGCTCATATGACGATGGTCATATTTTTGTTGGATTCCTCTTTTGAAGAGGTGCAAGATTGATCTAAAGATCATATTGATCGGAGGCGCAGAGCATTGATTTTGAGTTTATTTTCCACATGTGCAAGGTCGACCAAATTTATCCCACATGCCTAAGAGGTGTCACACACCCTCATTGATAAATATAAATTAGAGAGACTTGGAGGTCATTTTATCATCATCTCATCACACATTCTCTCATTGTGATCTGATTTGTTTGATAGCCTTTGAGGCCTTTTTTCCCTCACACGTGTGGAGAGAAGCTATTGTTTTATGCGCTGATCTGTTTAGGGCTTTCTATTTTCTGCGTTGATCTATTTAGGGATTTTATGTTGCAGCGTTGATCAGCATTGACCATGGTCAACCCTTGGTCGTTTGACCTCAATATTTTGCATAAATTCAGATTTTAGGAGGTCGTACAGCTGAGCACTAAAGTCGAGAAATTCTGAGTTGTTTGACCGAAGCCCTAGTTTGTTGCATTGACTTTTCTAAAGCTACTTATGTTGACTTTTCTGCGATGTCCCTGGTTTTACTTGCATTGACTTATGATGAGCTGTCTTCGAGGGTTGTGGGTGTGACACATGAAAGCGTTGGCTGACCGAGAAAGACTATGTTGGTTGAAGCATCTTGCTGACCATCGTAATGTCAATATCTCATATCTTTGTTGGACAAAAGGAATTGTAAATCTGATCTATATTTGGCTTGTCTTCTATTGATATATTATTATGTTATATCAACATTTTACTTTCAAGTTTATGTGATTTCTATTTTGTATTGGGCCTAAGAAAGATTGAAGTAAAAGTGCATCAAGCATAGAACACCAAGGTTATCTAAATTTAACATGGGCTCGGAGCTTAGGTGAAGACAAAGTCCAAGAGTCCAAACTAGTGTTTGAAGCTACCTCTGAAGGAATAAATCCTATCAAGGACAAATGGCCTCCTCAATCTACAAGGTTTCAAGGCTGATGACAAATTGACTAATAAGTCTAATTATCATGCATGGAATATGTCCTTGGTTTTGAAGGTAGAAGATCAAGATGTCATGGACTATGTACAGGGGAATATTCAAGAGCCTCCATCAAATTTTGTTGCTGCCACAAAGATGAAGTATAGAAAAAGGGAAATCAAAGCAAAGATGATTATACGGGATTCTATTCATAAGCACTTGGTTGCTTACATTTCTGAGCTGAAGACATCTAAGGAGATGTATGATAAGCTGGTGAGCATGTTCAGGGCTAGCAATGCTAATCAAATCCTCTTCTTCAAGAATCAATTGAAGAATATCAAGAAGGGTAAGAATGAATCTATTCAATCCTATTTTATGAGGCTCACTGAAATCAGGAATAAACTCCTAGCTATTGGGGAAGCAATATCTTATCAAGAGATAGTTCCTATTTCACTTGGAGGTCTCCCCCGTGATTGGCATATATTCAATACCACTGTTCTTAATAATAATGTGATTCCTGATTTTGATTAAATATTGACGAGACGCACTCAAGAGGAAACAAGAATGATGGAGTATGTCTCTAATGGTAATGGAAGTGACCCTATTGCCTTCGCCGCTCATGCAAAGAAGAAGAACCATGGTGGCCCGAGAAATCAAAACCATGGTAGAGCGGGGCCCAAAGGAAGGAAGGGAAGATATTACACGTGTAACAAGACTGGTCACTATGCAAGAGAGTGCCCTAATAGAAGGAACTCTCCTAGGGATGATGACAACAACAACTCGAGAAGAAATGGCAGGAACAACAGGTTCTAAGGAAAAAGGAAGGCTCCCTCTGATCGTAATGGAAATGGGCGACCTTTTAAGAGGTCAATAAATTCCAGGTACGTTGTGTCTAATGTTGTTGATAATAAGAGAAATGATTTTATCCTTGTATCTAACCCCTATGTTGCATCTCCACCCGACACCCTAGATCTTTGGTTAATTGATAGTGGTGCTTCAAGGCACCTCATTAGTTACAAAGAAGCCCTTTCTGATTTGGTTGAGAAGGATACTAACCTGGAAATTATCCTTGGAGATAATGCCACCTATCACGTGAAAGGGACAATGACTGTGACCCTCCATCTATCTCAAGTTCAAGTCCTCCGATTACAAGATGTGTTGTATGTACCTAATTTGAAGAAGAACCTTGTGTCCATTTCGGCAATGGAAGTCAAAGGGTTCAAGGTGGCATTCATTGATGGAAAGGTACTTATCTGGAAGAAGAACTTCAAGGAAGCTCTTTATATTGGTTTTAGAGTTGATACACTCTAACATGTTGGAGGAAGTCCATTGGGGGCTATGTCATGTGATACAACTCTTCAAATAGAGATATAGCACCAGAGGTTTTCACACCTTCATTACAAAGCACTTCTCGAAGCAAGGAAGGTGGTGACAGGGATGCTCGAATTAAGAGATGATCATGAAGGTATATGTCAGAGTTGTGCCAAAGGGAAGCATACAGGGGGCACCATTCCCCTCAAGTGTCACAAAGACAACTGATATCTTGCAGTTGATACATTCTAACTTATCTGGTATGCTGCTTATGACATCCTTGGGAGGTTTTCTTATTACATGACTTTTACAGATGACTTCTCCTGCAAGACCTGGATATATTTTTTGAAGAAGAAGGACGAAGCATTCAAATGGTTTTGTACCTTCAAGGCCTTGGTGGAAAATCAAACCGAGAAGAAAATCAAAGTTTTGAGGACCGACAATGGGGTCAAGTATGAGTCAAATGGGTTTAATGACTTTTGTAGAGAAGCTACCATTAAGAGGGAGACCACAACTACATACACTCCTCAGAAAAATGGTATTGTTGAAAGAACGAACAGGACCATTGTGGAAGCTGTCCACACCATGTTATGTGACCAAGGTCCTCCGAAGTTTATTTGGGGAGAAGATGCGAACACTACTTTGTATGTTCAAAATAGATGCTCGGATTCTGCTCTGGACTCCAAAACTCTCGAAACCTTATGTTTCTCATTTTAGAGTTTTTGGTTGTCCTGTTTACTTTCATGTCGAAATAAAAGAGAAGCAATCTGGATGCTTCTGGAAAGAAGGGAACGTTTTGGGCTACAATGAAACTTCGAAGGCATATAGAATCTATGTGCTTGGTTAAAGAGAAGTGGAAATATGCCACGATGTCACCTTCTATGAAGATGATACCCTCAAGAAAGTGAGAAATCTTCCTAGCTCCAAGGAAAACAAAGAAGATGAAGAAGCAGGGACGCTGGACCTGATGCTCGATGTTGAAGGACCTATGGATCCCATTGATCCACCTCCTTCAAATAAGAGAAGACCCTCATGGCTTAGGGATACTCTCGAAGATGCCGAGAGACATATTGCCCCAAGAGGGACATTCCGTGAAAGCAAGAAGATTAAGAGATACCAAGGGTATCTAGCAGCCATGAGTACTATAGTACAATCTCAGCCTGGAACATTTGAAGAAGTCGTAAAGCATCAAGTTTGGAAGGATGCTATGCACGATGAATATGAGTCCATTATGAAGAATGATGTCTCGGAAGTGGTCCCAAGACCGGAGGACAAATCTGTTGTCACCTCGAAATGGATCTATAAGATCGAGCATGGATCTTATAGAAACGCTGAAAAGTACAAGGCAAGATTCGTTGCCTAAGGCTTTTCTCAAAAAGAAGGCATAGATTATGATGATATATTTGCACCTGTGGCCCGCTATACCACCATCTAATCTATTATTTCCCTTGCTACTACGTAAGGATAGAGTCTACATCAGATGGATGTGAAGAAAACCTTTCCTCATGGATCTATAAAGGAAGAGGTGTATGTGGAGCAACCTATGGGGTTCGAAGTCCGAGATAGAGACACCCATGTATGCAGGTTGAAGAAAGCCCTCTATGGGTTGAAGCAAGCCCCCAGGTCTTGGTATGAGAGGATAGATAGCTACTTGATGAAGTTGGGCTTCACTCGAAGTAACGTTGATCTGAACCTTTATTTTAAGGTTGATAGAGAAAGGCCTCTCATTTTGGTTCTCTATGTGGACGATCTCTCCCTGACAGGTGCTGACCCTCTCATTCATCAGTGTAAGAGGGAGCTAGCTTCCAAGTTTGAGATGAAAGACCTAGGATTGATGCACTACTCCCTAGGCTTGGGGGTATGGCAGAGGCCAGGCGATATTTTCCTTTCTCAAGGAAAATATGTCGTGAAGTTGTTGGAGAGATTTGGTATGGTGGACTGTAAGTCTATGTCAACACCGATGGAACTCAAATTTAAGTAGTTGAGTGGAAACGTTCGTGGGCCCGTGCTAGCAAATCCTACTGAGTATCAACAACTCGTAGGGGCCCTGATGTTCTTAGTGAACTCCCGTCCGGACATATCTTTTGCAGCGAACACTTTGAGTCAACATATGGTTGAACCTCATCACATTCACTGGAATGGTGCCAAGAATCTGTTGAGATATCTTCGAGGCACAATCAACCATGGGCTGAGATACATTGCCGGGTGTTTGAGACTCCATGGATATACTGATGTCGATTGGGCTGGAAGTGTGGTGGATCGCAAGAGCACATCTGGATGTTGCTTCACCTTGGGTTCCACTTCGATATCTTGGATGAGCAGGAAGCAGAAGTCGGTGGCTTTGAGCACCGCTGAGGCCGAATATATTGTAGCGAGTATTCCCTATTGTGAAGTTGTTTGGTTGCGAAAGCTCTTCAGTGAGTTGTTTGGGCATGTTCTAGATACCACCGTTATCCTTTGTGATAACCGGAGTGGGATTCGTCTTTCTGAGAATCCTGTGTTCCATGATCGATCCAAGCATATTGATATCAGGTACCACTTTATCCGGGATATGGTACAGCGAGGCGCCATAAGGCTCGATCATATAGGAACTGATGAGCAGGTTACAGATATTCTCACAAAGTCCCTAGGAAAGGTCAAGTTCCTAACCTTACATGAGAAGCTTGGAATCGTGGAAAGACCCTATTCTGAGGGCCCTGCTTGAGTTTGCCTATGAGCTCTGGGAGATCAAGGGGTCTTGGGGATAGCCTCTTGGAGCTATAAGCACATACGGGACTAGGCTTGCTGAACCTTGTTGTGCTTCTGCCCCACCGTTATAATATTGAGTTGGTTTGCCTCTCTCTGATCTATGCCCCGCATTCATCCTACCCATGGAATTTCGGACTCATGGGAAGTACCTCTCATTTGGCCAATGAGGTGGGAAATGTGGATAGAGACCATAGCAAGGCCGATGGACGCATCGGAGATTGTCATACTCTCTATGTCTAAGATGGCACGTGTCCAACACCTTGATCTGGGATCAAGTATGATGAGGTTTTGTCCTCTAAATTGACTTCGGGTCAGTACTCTAACTTCGGGTTAGTATGAGACTCTTTTGAGTCTGAGAGAGGTTTTTACCTCTAAGCTGACTTCGGGTCAGTTGTGTGTGATGTCCTTGTGACTCACCTTTTGTTCTGAAATAAAGAGCCAACAAAGCAAGTTACGGTGGGATGACGCACGATGTCTGGTTTGGTACATGATGGATGGCACCTCTAGACAGATGGAGTTCTCCCTAGTTGAGAGGGAGTATTAAATTTGGGCAACTAGGTCCAAACTCCATGTTGCAGTGCTCATATAACAATGGTCATATTTTTGTTGGATTCCTCTTTCGAAGAGGTGCAACTTATTGATCTAAAGATCATCTTGATCGGATGAGCAGAAGATTGATTTTGTGTTTATTTTCCACATGTGCAAGGTCGACCAAATTTATCCCACATGCCTAAGAGATGTGTCACACACCCCCATTGATGAATATAAATTGGAGAGACTTGGAGGTCATTTTCTCATCATCTCATCACACATTCTCTCATTGTGATTTGATTGGTTCGATAGCCTTTGGAGGCTTGTTTCCCCTCACACGTGTGGAGAGAAGATGATGTTTTCTGCGTTGATCTTTTTAGGGCTTTTCTGTTGTAGCGTTGACGTTGGTAAACCCTTGGTCGTTTGACTTCAATCTTCTGCAGAAATTCTGATTTTAGGAGGCCCTACAGCTGGGCACTAAATCGAGGAATTTCGAACTATTTGACCAAAGCCCTAGTTTGTTGCGTTGACTTTTCTGCGCTTTCCCTAGTTTGACTTGCATTGACTTGTGATGAGTTGTCTTCGAGGGCTGTGGGTGTGACACATGAAAGTGTTGGCTAACCGAGAAAGACTTCGCTGGTTGAAGCATCCTGTTGACTGTCGTAACGCCAATATCACATATCTTTGCTGGACAAAAGGAATTGTAAATCTGATCTATATTTGGCTTGTCTTCTATTGATCTATTATTGTGTTCTTTCAACATTTTACTTTCAAGTTTATGTGATTGCTATTTTGTATTGGGTCTAAGAAAGATTGAAGTAAAAGTGCATCAAGCATAGAACACCATGGTTATCTAAAGTTAACACATGCTCATCCACCGTATCATGGGTTTTCAATATCAAGGAGAATACCTCGCAAAAGCCTTCAGAGGGAAGGGCCAGGAGAAGAAAGTCTCAGATAACATGAAGAAAACATATGGAGTGGTCAGGAATACGTTAGCACCATCAACGACCCCGTTGTCAGATTTGTCACGCAGATCTTGCCTTGCAAGCTAATGAGGAAGTGTTGCGCCAAAGAAGTACTAGCATTGGTCATTGTGTTAGTTGCGCATTGCGTCAAAGGCGTACAGTACAACTTGGTGAAATATTTGTGCCAATTGTTTTTGGAGAATCTCCGGGAGGCGCAAGAAGAAGGGAAGTTGTTCCATTATGTGTGGTTTTCGTTGCTCTTCGCGCTCGTTGGATGGAAGTCATCGTCGCAATCACAGTTCTCCACAATTGAACCTGATCTATGCGACATTGCACACTATGCATCACTATGGCCGACAAAGAATCCAACGCGAGTGACAGAAAACAAAAAAAATTGGGTCTTATTTCAGACGAAACTTCACTAGGATGTTATGTCGAAACCGCGCCTCTCGCCCACGTTATATGCCCAATATAAGCACATAGTGGACTTCAAAGCCTCATTCCACAATGCACACATTCGCGCAAAGGCAAACATGTTCGAGGTATGGTATGACCTGCCTTACCTCGTCCAAGTAACCACCAACTAGAATCCCTCATGGTTGAATGTAGTAGCATACATTGGTGCCACCTCAGTCGCCCCACCCAAGCCGTTTGCAACGAAGCCACGCACCAAGAAAGACACCCAGGAGCCTACGACAACGACAGAGACGAAAGAGCAGTCGAAGGACACTATAGAGGCTCACAGTGATGAGGAGTTGGAGGACCGTGATGTAGACAGTGCTAACGCCCCTTTGACGCAACCAGAAACTCGTCGAGGCACTAAGAGAGGGCCCCAATCCTCGGTAGGATCGTGCAGGAAGCGAAAAGCATCCAAGAAGGCAGGGATTGAGCCCCTTGTGTTGACAAAAGGAGACAATGATGAGATTGGCAACGTTGTCAAGGCAGTCACTGAATATGCATGGAGTAATATCGAACAGCGATACAAGACTGTCCTCGACAAAGTTCAGCAAGGCATCCAGTAGCTCAGGGTTTAGGCGAGCGAGATTCAAGCGAGTGTAGTTCAAGCGAGCGCGCTTACAGTTAGTACCTCGGCCGCAGAATCCACCACCGAAAGCAGATTGATACAGATACCTGGCACAGCGCTTCACTCATCACATTTAGTTCAGTGCGCAACTACCCGATCATGGTCAGAAATTGGAGTCAACTTGGTCACCCTCCCCAATGCCCACTTGCACCTGATTAATACCACAGTTACAGATGAGTCACAGTATCGAGAGTACCGCGCTTCGCGTGCCAAAACAGAAGCAATAACACAGATTGAGAAATTATATTAGGCTCTGCATCGAGATCCTAGGATTACCCATACCAACCGACGTTGCACCTATGACAAAGCTTGAGACCCTCACAGCCGCACTAAAGGATTCCAAGCCTAAAATTGAGACAGTGAGCGCTGACCTCGAGCAAAATATTGTCGACCTGTCGACCAAGCTCCAGCGAGAGACGTCGCCAAAGGTCCGGGCACAACGAGTTGTCATTGTTCAGCAAGCAACATCCAGCGTTATTGTAGTTGTGGACGAGTGCAGCAACCTGTTCGAAGACGCCATGGTGATATGGTCCTCCATCCAGGAAGATCCAGTGCTTCAACAATTACGGACAGACCAGCGGGATAAGCAACAACAGTTTGATGAAATTTGGGTCGTTGCGCGGACCCTAGTTCCCGCACAGAGATTGATCAGGTACAGGAAGGTCGAAGCATTCAGGGCGAGATTGATACATTGCGCCGCAAGGAGCAGCTCGTGATAGCAAGGACCCAACCTTGGGCCGAGAAAGCACTTCAGTTATCACAGACCATTGAGGTTACGCTCAAAGGACTCTAACAAACTCAACGCAGCATCAGCTTAGCAGCGGAAGGGCCTACTACAGAGAAATTAGTCGAAGAAGCACAGAATGCTGCAACGCAGAGTTCCGAGGCCATCCAGCGTCTGCACAAATCCATTCAAGCGCTCAAGGCCAAAATGCAAGAATCTGGAGCAGAGTGACTCGAGGACGAGTCACGAGTTTGTGTTGGGGGGTTGTTGGGCTAGGGTCCCCTAAGTCAAGTCTTGAGTCAATTTTGTTAAAGCGTAGCGTGCAAATCAAGGAGCCTTGGGGTGAGTCAAAGCTCCTTCATATTGTAACAGGTAAAAGGGTAAAACATGGAGCTCAAACCACAGTTTGATTCCATGGTTTTTGCGCATCTAAGTCATATAAACAGGCATGTATGAGTCAAGCAAAGATAGAATATGATCTGATAGAAACATCTGATATCTCATATGTAATGTAATTTTGGGCAAGTTTCAGTGATTAGTTAGTCTGGGTAAGAAATAGGCTCATGCGGCTGTGTGCGCTTGGGCTGTGTGCGAGGACTCTAGGCTGTGTGCGCAAGAGGAAGAACTGTATTCATTGAAGATCTACTTAATAAAGAGGAAGTTTTGCAAAGTCTCTAGTTTACTTCCCTGATTTATGTTCTTATGTGTTAATGCTTTATGAGCTAAGGATCCACTTATAGATCTGTGGTGTAATTGTTGTTATTTGATGCGTATTTGCCTCGGTTAATCGTATAATAAGTAGATCATTGTGTTTGTGCAATATATATATCAGCAATAAGGGTTATGTTAAGTTTAGATCTTAATCGAATTAGCACAGCATAATAGTAATTAGATCCAATCAAATCATATCAACAAGGGTTAAATCCACATCATAATTCCCCTTTGGGTGCCCCCCGCACCCCCACCCCCATGCTAATTCGAGTGAGACTTTGATTTGCGCAAAGTGGATCACTGCCAAAAGGGCCAGTAGTTGGAGGGTTTTGTTGGTGGCGCAAGTACACCCTGAACCTGGGTCTAGACCCCTCAAGCCAACATATATTCATCATTGCTCAATAAGCACAAGCAAAAAACTTTTGACCAAACAATGAAAGAGATTTAAATGTCCTTCTTATAGATTCTAAGTTGTATAAATAACGCAACTTATTGACATAAAAGTGTTTAAAATTCCAACAACAAAATACACATAAAAGTTGATGAGAAAATGGAAAAGAGATAATATCATCATCTAGTTTGGACACATGGTAAGTTTATCATTGAACATATTGGTAACCAACTTTGTAAACCACCTCAACCCATATTGCCATTCTACAAACCCAGGAGGAAGATTCCCAAATGCATTGACGTGGGGTGTTGTGTTTCCTTGATCACAGAAAAGATTTATTGGAAGTTGCATCAACCTTTCTTAGGGGGTGTTCAATGGATTTGACCATTTAATTTTACTAGATGTTCAATGCAATGATGAAAATGCAAGTGTCACTTCCATCGATCTTTACATATGTCTAACATTGCATGATCATCAATTGATGATGCCCATGGGTCAATGGTTCGAAGGTTCAACCCTTGATGCAAAGGAGGATGGAGAATCAAGGTTAGCATGTTGAACATATATATCACAAGCACAAACAAAGAATGATGAGCACTCTACTTAGGTATACCTACTTTTGTTTTAACGGACTTTGATGTTTGTATATAGAAGTTATTGATATCCTCTATAAAATTCTCTAATCAATGTTACCATTAACTCTTTTTGTCAAATTTTAAGAATACTTAATTTTGACTTGCAACAAAAACAAGCATTTCACCATAATCATTAATAATGACGTTATGGATTTTAAGCATTCTTAAATAATGATTATTCTACTTATTTATAGATCATGGTTTTTGTTTTAATAAATTTTGATGTTTGTGCATTGAAGTTTTGTATATCCTCTATAATTAATTGACAACTAATCACATTAACCATCCAATTTTATTTTAAGAAAACTTGATTTTGACTTGCAACAAAGAACAAAAATTCTACCAAAACCATCAATATTAACCTCATCGATTTTAACTTTGTAGGTTGTCCCCAATATTGAGAATCCCACTATATGAATAAGAGCAACAACACCAAAGCTTGTTACAACCCACAACACCAAGAGAGGAAGACAAGTTGAACAATTCAAGATATACCAAATCTAAGCTAGAGGGGATTACAATGGTCCAAATGACTAAACACTTTGAAGTAATCCTCAAATTAATAAACATCACCTTAGATGAAGGGAAAAGCATCTGGAAAACTTGACCAAAGAAAAGTGATTGATCAAAAATATCCTAGGCATGAAAAGTAAGAGAAAAGTATCCTGAAAACTTGAATAGAGAAAAAGTCATTGATTGGAGATATCCTAAAAACGAACATAAGAAAATGCCTCAAATTTGCTTCTTCTTCTTTTTTGTTCCAATACAAGCTTCTTTTATTTTTATTTTTTTTAAATAATAATAAAATTAAAACTAGTTAATGGTTTTGAAGTTGCTAGACTAGTGCCTATGTCCCCAGCCTTGTAATCACACCATACAACTTGACAAACTTATCAGGTAAATCTATAGATTATTCTTCTATCCCAACAATATTTAAAAAACACTTGTGACTCCAACTCTATAATCACTTTAGAGTAAACACACTTACATCACTTATACATATCGAGAACAATATACATCACTCAAACATATAAGGAAACATAGGAATTTGACATGACACCAATATCTGTAAAATGAATTCAATGTATAAATGGCACATTCACTAAAAACACAAACAACACACAAAAAGAAAATGGACAAGATGCAAGGCCTAGTATCACCTCCATTCAAAATTTACTCACTAACCTAGTTCCTCTTTACTAACCATATATCCTCGTGATTTTACTCAAACTTTACTTTTGTAGTCCTTTTGAGACCCAAATATTGATCAATAGACTACTTTACTTTTTGTATATTTGAGATCCAAATATGGAGCAATACAAACTTTATATTGCTCTACATTTTAAGTGATAACCCCACAATCAAGCCCACTTAGCTTGCTACACAGTTAAGCGCGCTTGAGCCAGAGGCGATCTGGGATGAGTGACCTCCCGGGAAGTCCTGGTTACCGGGTGCAAGCCCCGAAAGTGATGATTGACGCTATGTGATTCATTTCACTAGTTTCAATCCCACTTTTTCACCCCTATGAGCATCACCTGATGCAACGAGTGCTAAGTGGACTATTCAAAAATCATGAGAAATTAGTCAGTTACAACTACCTCTCATGGAAATGGTCATAGTTGAATGACTTACTTAACGCAGTTATATCCCAAAAAATGATATCTAATAACCTCAGATTTATTAAGCACTAGAAGAAATATAAAAAAATCCAAGATTAAAATCTCTCCACTAAAACGAAATTTAGACTAATAATTAATTCTAAATAAATAAATATTAACCTCAGATTTATTACTCACCAAAAGAAACAAAAAAATCCGAGATTAAAATCACTCAAAGATTTGGACTAATAATTAATTATAAATAAATAAATAAAAGAATAGTGCTTCCTCTTTCGGGAAAAAAATTCAGATTATTAACGTTACCATTACCCACCCATACAAGACATACACACAGATCTCTCCCACCGCAGACTAAAAACATCTCCTTTCTCTTGGTGTAAATATAACATTGGAGTGAACAGCAGCAGGTTAGTCTTGCTAAAGCCCATTGCCAACAAGGCTCTCGTTTTGGCTCCGCGTGTAATTGGGGTCACTTACTAATTAACATAATAAAGAAAACTACGCAGTAAGGACTTCTCAGATTGGGTTTCAAAAACCAAAATAAGTATTACTGGCATCAAGCGAGAAGAGTTGAGTTGTAAGTCCAGTCTCATAATGGATGGATATGGATATGCATGGATGTTGAAAACAATGAGTACAACTACTTTCAATGGTAACCATGACATACCTGAGAAACTTTTACAAATGAATTTGTTTAAATCAATATCAAAGTTTAAAATATTTCTATACATGCACAGAAACATTAGCTAATATGTTCCTCGGACATCTAACTAGCACATTAGCATTGCAGATTGGTATTATGTTCAGTTCTAAATGCAGTCTGATAACTTGAAGCCTCATGAAGGCATCACTTCGTTTATCTTCATCTTAGGGATAATCCCAAATTTCTGACTGAAAACTACTCGAAGATGGATAGATGTCACGAGTTATTTGAGACCAATTAAATCATATATCATCCATTTCATGAACACGCATAGAAACATAAAGCTAATGTGTTCCTCATCTAACTAGCACATTAACATTGTGGATTGTTATTAGGTTCAGTTCTGAATGCAGTCTGATAACTTGAAGACTCATAAAGTATTCACATCGTTTATCTTCATCTTACGGATAAATGCAAAATTCTATGACTAAAAACTCCTCAAAGTTGCAGATGTCAGGAGTTTTTAAGACCAATTAATTCCTATAATATTCATATCATGAACTCGAAATAATATAGAATTCTGACGATGTTTTGGATAAATTTGAGATTCATAGGATCTCTTATGTCCATGTCTTCAACTTAGACTCGAAGTTCCTTAATGATGAACAGGCCTCACACAGGTCGGTTATTTTCAGGCATGTTAAACCCTATGAATCAAACTATATTAACTATATTTGTTTCTCTAATTTAACTATATTGCATGCGCAAACCACCATATCTATTCAATGCGAGACATGTAAACACAGAAAAGAGCATCCCTCCTTCCTCGGCAGTCAACTCCATGTTAATCATTGTATCAAAGGGCCCAGGCACCTCCACCAGCATACCACATCCTGACAACAGACAGATGAAAAAAGCTCCAAATCATTTTGCAGGATTCACAAATATAATGATCTTATGAATTTCAAAATCATAACTTTTAGATGAACCATATCATTCTATTGCAGATAATTCCAGATAATGTCCCCAATGGATTAATTGCCCACAGGTGGATGAAGTAGCCTATCCAAACCCATAGGCTATAGTCCTGATAAAGGGGGAAAACCCAATTATACAATGTTTGGGGCAACAGTGGGTAAATTTAGGGGTAGCTGGAGCAAAAAGCCCAAATTGAGAGTTGCACCTGCAACCCCTCACATTAGAGAGAACCCCATGAGAAAATCTATAAATAAAGGAGAGTTGGAATCATTTTGGATCATCGATTTGTATTGGAATATCTCTGGTTTTATTGAGCTGAGACTCTGAGGGTTTTAAGACCCCTTCTTCTTGATTAGTTTCAGTGGACGTGATCCCACCCTAGTTAATCCCTTGTCTAGTTTTGCCAGAGGTGATCCCACCTTACCTAGACACCTCTTTTTCTTGTTCTGGCACAGCATATTCGTTGAAGCAGCTCGGGTCTGGTCTGATAAGCAAGAAGGCAGAAGATCACCGTTTTGTGGAACGAAGATCACTTTATGGGTATCCTATTACCACCGAAAGTCTGTCTCAAGAAACAAGGTCTTTCTGTGACATCATGCAGTCTAATGGAGCTACCAATATATACTGTGCTATTGATCCATTAATGCATGGGGGCTGTATATGTCCATTGCTGGATTTAAGCAGCTACATTATCCAGCAGTGGGCATATACAGACCCCACACATTAATGGATCAATGGCACAGTATATATTGGTTGCCATCTAATAGCCACCGAATCAATATTACAGTACTACAGCAAGGGCTCCCTTCTGAAGTTGATGGCTGCCCAAGTGCTGGACAAGGCCACAAGGCCCTTGTGAGGAAAGGGAGGACTTAACCCAGTCTAAACGACTACTCGTTGGTGGTGTTGAAGTCAGTGTTTGGAGCAGTGAAGGTCTGTCAGATCAGAGCAAGGTTCTGTAACAGGCTGCAGCCCATTTGTAGACTTTCCACAGTGCTGTGATTGAATCCAATCTGAGGTTGTGCGGATGAGGGTTATATGAACAGCAATCAAGGTTGAAGCATGTAAGACAGCGACGACTGTACCAAGGTTCCTGCGGCAGTGTTAAGCCCTCATTAAGGTCTCCCTGCGGCCAGTTAGAAGAGGATAATTGTGAGCCGAGTAGGGCATAACAGGGTATCCTGGTCAAGACTTTCAAAGAACTTGCAACAGCGAGACAGTTTGATTAGTTCACATGGAAGCAAATTGATAGTATGTACAATTGTTTAATGGCAAAATCAGTGATCTGTTAGTTAGTAACACAGAGATGAATATGTGGGATGCAGTAGACTGCTGATCTATTAACACTGTCAGTACAAACTGAATTTCACAGGTGGATTGTTGGTTCATTGGGCAGTCAGACCTAAATTCACTGTCATTTGTTGAACAATTATCTTGCTGTGAAGATCTTTATAGATGAATATGTGGGATGCACTAGACTGATGATCTATTAATACTGTCAGTACAAACTGAATTTCACAGGTGGATTGGTGGTTCATTGGGCAGTCAGACCTAAATTCACTGTCATTTGTTGAACAATTATCTTGCTGGGAAGATCTTTATATTCATGCATTATATCAGTGTATACCTATTGTTTGATGAACAGAAGAACATGCAATGCTGTGAACAATCTGATTTCTTAGAAACCCTAAGGGCAAAATTACCCTAGGATATTACAGACACAACAATACTTAAATTGTTAAAATGGGCAACGTTTTATAATTTCATAGTAACAAAGAACAATATCCAAATTCTCCTTGCCAAAACAAAACATTCCACAGCCGACTAAAACGTGAAGCAACATAAGAATGTAGCTTGGAAATCTATGAATGTCATAACAAGGTAAAAATGGTCTGAACAAATAGGCAGAACCACAAATATAGCGAACAAAACATTTAGAAAATATTAACAATTTAACACCCTTGCTGAAGGAAGTTGCAAAGATCACAACAGGTAAAAAGAAAGTCATTTTACAATCTTTAAAACTTTGAATCTGCTGTCAAGCTGTGCTTAGTGAACAAAACATTTAGCAAAATACTAACACCGTTGCTGAAGGAAGTTGCAAAGATCAAGACAGGTCAAAGGAAAGTCATTTTACAAAAACTTCGAATCTGCAGTCAAGCTGTGATTCTTGCTCTTCCCTTTGCTATCCTCCGTGCAATGACTCTCCGTCCACCTGGAGTTTCCTTTCTGCAAAAGAAAGAAATGCAAATCTCAATAGTTCCGTGTTCTTGACATCCAAATTTAAATAAACAACCAAAAAAAATAATAATAATAATAATTAACAAGCTACTTCAATGATCACTACATGAAATGAAATCAACGTCTTATCTTAGAAACTGACTCAGTAGCCAAATGCTTGTCCGTATGAGTAAAGTATATTTGCTCCAATAAAATTATAAGGTTTTGAGGACCTTATTTATATGCAAGTTATCAGAACCAGATCTAAACCTGTTTATTCCAAAACTAAGAACTGGACCGGCACTAGACTGGAATTGGCCAAGAAACAGTAAAACAACAGCTGAGTAAAAAATACATAAGATATTCAAATTTAAATTAAACTATATACAGCGAATAGCAAAATTACACCAAGATACAAGCTTTGAGAGAAAATTCTCAAACAACTAATGAACAACTTATCACAGTCTAAAACTACATAACAAATTAGAACTATAACAGTATAAACTTCAAAACATTCATAGACAGCTTTTACAACTACAAAAGCCTTAATAAATCGTATAATTAAAGTTCTGAGAGAAAATGCATAAACACTGAGGCTCTAATTGGCCTCTAGAGTCTAAAAATCATCATACTGCAATCAAATGAATACATTGCTCATATGAAATTAGACTTATTATACTGACTCAGCTGAGTCCAGGAATCTGAAGTTTGCTTTCTTTTGGTGAATGGCTTCAACAACAGCTTCCATTTGATGTTTTAAATCAGTTGGACAATTGGGCAACAATGAACATATAGTTTCGATGAGAGCCCAGGAATTTGATGTTTGTTTTTTCTTGGTGAACGGCCTCAACTGTTGCTGCCATGTGATGTTTTAAATCAGTTGGGCAACATATAGGTTTCACTCAGTTAGCACCATTGGGCAGCCTATTCCCCTTAAATAAGTTTAATTCTTAGAATCCCACAATTCACACACAAAAGGTGCAGATAGGTGACCAATTGGTACTGGTTTGAGTATTTGTTGAAATACTAAAATTAAGTATAAATGCTGAGAAGCACCCCAACTTCTATCTTCCTCATGTGAGGTCCGATGGGTTTGATTCCATCACCAAAAATCATGAGATAGAGGGATCCCAATTTAAATTTTAATGTTAAAATTTAGATCAAAGAAAGTAATGTTAATAAAGGTTGTCATTGATGTCAATAGCTGAGATGGCAATATTCTTGTGATGTCAATGAACCTCATGTAATCCCTAGGTGCTGAGGATGCCATAAATGAAGAGGTCAACCCATGAAGATGTCAAATAACTAATGAAGAAGTCCTAAGAAGTCCTTGAATTAGCTATAATGTTGCATGTGCCTTGATGATCTAGACCTTAACCCTTGATGACATATGGAGTCATACACTTCATGATGTCATACACTAAATGAATGACCAGAATTGATGATGGCACTTGATGAAGGTTGAAAACTAGATGATAACGTGGAAGATATCATTTGATGGTTGGAAGACTATTTGAAGTTCTCCTAATGATGCTGCACTATAACATATCACTGCACAATTATATGATGACATAGATGATACACTCATTGCTGGACACTATCATGATGACATGGATGTCCTACACGTTCCTATGATGATGAAAAAGCCAAATAATGGAGAAGACAAACAATGGAGAAGCCAAACAAAGAAGCCATACTGTCCTAATCATTTTCTGCACTAAATAATTTAAGGACAGTCACAAAGAAAAATATTGTTTTCAACCTAGAGGCAATCTTTCAAAATGGGACCTAGACCATCTTAAAGAGGATCTTTTCCTCTTTCCAATGAGCCCTTATTTGTCCCGAAACTCCTAAGTTTGTGAGATAATGAATTTTTAAATATATGAAAATTACACCTAATAGTGAGCCAACCTACACCTTGTCCTTCAAGTCGGCATACCCCCAGAAAGACGTGTTCCTTCATCTTAACGTCAATATCATATTAAAAGGAGGTTTGGACTGTTCATTTGGCCAAGGATTTTCAGTCAAAAAAATCAGAATATAACCGCAGAAAGGTACAGGAGGCCGAGGAGAAAAAAGGATTACTGTTTGGGCATTTTAAAAAATCAAAGCATACATTACAGCTCGGATCTGTTTGGTTAAGCCTCCATACTTCAAGATTATTAATTGCAGTCTCAGGGTTCTTGCATCAAGTATTCAGTATAATTTCTGTGGTTGATTGCAAACCTACTTCTCATCTCTGTAGAACCAAAATATCTCAGCACTGTGATAAAAACTGCAGTCAAAACCTGTCGTTGCATTAAGGACATGCGGCTAGATTGCCTGTGGAAGACCGAAGTGTGGTCAATACCCTACCTCAGACCTACAGTCTTGTGGAGATTTGCATTGTCTCAAATCTGTGATTAAAGGATCGCAGCTACAACAATTTGGAGACACCTTCGTGGACTTGAAAAGTAACCTGTGAGAGCACACTTTGCAGATTTTTTGGAGACACCTTCTTGGAATTAAAAAGTAACCTGTGAGAGCACACTTATGCAGATTTAAGGAGACACCTCCATTGGACCTGAAGTGAATCTGTGGAAATTGCAGGGCTCAGTACAGTCACTTTTCTTTTAGGCTCATATTTAACAAGTGTGGACAGTCCTAGTTGGAAGGAGGAACAGTCCCCTGGAGGCAGCTCTGTGGATTCTTGAAGCAGTGGGAAAATTGGAAGTTCTCAACAGAATTGTGAAGCATTAGGTGGCTTGAGCAGTGAACAAATAGAAGCAGTATTGAAGAGCTATTGAAGTCCTCTTGAGCATCTTTGAAGACCATCTAGTGTATTCGAAGAAGATTGTGTTGACTGTCATCTGTGAGCAGCTTTGTAAAAGACTCTTGTATTACAGAACCATTGAAGTCACCGCTAAGGATCAAATCTTGGAGGCAGCATTGGAATCCTTGTAGAAGTCCTCATTGAGATAGTCATTGAAGGAGGACTTAAATTCTGGTGGATAACCTTAGATCTGTGCTTGAACATCTTCTTGAAGATCTTGTGAAGACTTGTCAAAGACTTGCGAAAACTTATTGACTTGTGAAGTATTCTTGAAAATTTGGTGCAAACCTTGGAGAAGCCATCTTTGTCTGGGAAAATCCTTGAAGCAGCATATTGAAGATTCTTGGAGACCATGATGCGTTGAATGTCATCATGAGGTGAACTGAGAGATCTAGCTTGGGTAATATGAAGAGCAGTGGTGACACCTTTTGAGAAGACAAGGTTGTCATTGATGAAGTAATTTTGAGAAGGCAGTGTTGGCTAAGAGATTGACAAGGCTCGTTGCAGATGTTATTGGGAGCCGTGAAGAACTACTAATCTTATCTTGATGAATTGAAGCTGTGGGTTGGAGCCCTAGAGGATAGTGTCCTCAAGAAGACCAGGTTGGTGCCTGTACCAAAGATTGGGTTGGCGCCCTAGAGGTTGAAGCCTCAAAGTGACAAGGTTGGAGCCTTGGAAGATAGGGTTGGTGCCCTAGAGGTTGGAGCCTCGTGAAGTCCAAGTAGGTGCTTGGCAAAGTACAGGTTGGTGCCTTGAAGATTGAAGATTGGTGTCTTCATCTAGGGTTGGAGCCCTACACATTATTGTACTTGATTTATTGTAAAGAAGATATTAATAAAAGCATTTACTCTTATTGTTCATTTTGTGTTATAATTATAAGTGATTTAACTGGTAAAACTAACAATTGAAAAGAAACACTCTATGTTACCGGATCCGCCTGTCCAGACTCCAAAGTACTAGATCCGCAGGCAGATCCCTGGATCAAAGACGGATCCGGATCCGGATCCAAGGAGATGCCCCCCAACATTGGTCAGTGGGTTAAGTTGTCAGCGCAAAATTTAGAAGCGGGCGTCAGCGCAAACATCAGAATAAAAAAGTCTGCTGAGTTAATAGATAGCCGATAATATGTGTTAGTATGTGGATTATTCAACTGGCGTCAACCACACGGGATAATTAAACGTCAACTAAAATGAAAAAAAATCAGAAGAGGGAATAATAAACCACTATCCCGTTAAAAAATCGATTATGGCTAAGAAATTATTCAAATGAATTATTAAGGGACATATGCGAAGTTAGAAAATTGAGCCGTCAACCATAAAGCTAATTACTTTTTCCTTATTATCAGTTTTATCGCATATATGGTGAGCTAGATATTTTAATTAAATATTTTTTTTTTTGAAGTGTAAAAAGGTAAGTTTTATAAATTAAAATGGTAAGCCAAACCACCGAACATTTATTCAGATATTTTAATTAAATATTAATTATTTTTTGAAGTGTGGAAAGGTAAGTTTTATAAATTAAATTTCATAAACATGTAATATAAATATAATAACTATGAATTAAAGTATTTATAAACTATGCATTAATTTTAATATTATTAAATTAATAATTTTTTTTTTAAATATTATATAGAAATTATATATTTAAAATTTAAATATTTTTATATTAATTTAATTATATTTATAAATGATACATTAATTTTGATATTATTCATGTAATAATTATTTTTATAAGTACTAAAAATTATATATTCAAAAAATAATGTGTATATTTTTATTTTTATATAAATATAAATTTAATAATTATAAAATATTTTATATTTGTTTATACTTGTCGTTTCCTTGTCGTATCCGGATCCTGGCTTTTCAAAAAACTGGCTTATCCGTATCCGAATCCGGATCCGTATCCGTATTCGGATCCGAATCCTGGTAACTTAGGAAACACTAATTCACCCCCTCTCAGTATTTCCAACAAGTAAACTATATGCAGTTAAATGAAATTCCAAAAAGATGGTCAACCTCTTTTTGAGTGTGTTTTATCGGAGTTTTGGCATGCAAGTCAGGGCCATACCAAACCTGCCAGGCAGACCAGTTCAGGTACAAACCAGTTCAAAGGACGAATCCAAACTTCTTTTCGGCCAGAACAGTCTGAACCAGACAGTTCTGATAACTATGTCTTCATGTCACAGTTGGATATTAATAATTATAATATGTCTTCTTGTGTCTATGATAAGAACAGAAAATTAACCAAATACAACACCTAAATATACTTTGGGGAGTTGTTCAAAATACTTCACTGTGACAATCCACAGCTGAACCTTATACATAAAACCCTCAAGGAACCCACAAGTTGAAGCTAAATTCAAACTAGGGTTTTACCCTAAGGCAAAGGAATTTATGGACTAGATTGAAGTGGATGCCCACCAAAAGGAGAGATTTTGTGGCATATACTATCCTCTTTACATTTAAGCTCTCCAATCTCGAGAATGCTTCCTCCATAGAAATTTTCACCAAATGCTAGCTTGGACATTTGTCCTTAAAGGGGCTGAATTAGGTCAAGAAAAGAAAAGAGTAAATTTATAGATGAAAAGTGATTTAATCAGCAACAGAGGGCCAGTGCCTAGCTCCTTGGGAGGATGGAATCTATGAGTTGATTAGATAGCTAAAAGTTGTTAAGGAGGAAGGATAATTGAGGTCCTAGCATCAAAAACCCTCGAGATTACCAACGCAATGGATCAAGAAGTTTCATGGGAGAACTAATCAAAGTTCACCACTAGGATTATCATTCACATGTTATTCATGAGTAATGCATGCAATAATGATAACTAGATTCTACCAAATAGAATTCCAATAAATTAGGGCACAATATAAAACCCTAGATCGAATATATTCCATGCATTAGACATAAAGAAAATATTTATCCAACAAAATGCTCACTTACAAGACAACATACATGAAATTCCATCCATTTATCCAAGACAATAGCTCTAGAGTCCAACGACAAGCGAGTAGCTCCAAATATTAAAATGCATTCATAGATCCAATTTCCTCCACAATATAAATAAGTTGAAATTCTCCTAAGAGAGGCCGAAATATCAAAGTGATGATGATGAGATACAAATGATTCATCTCCTCCATTTATATGAGGAGTGCTGTTAAATTTGGACAACTAGGTCCAAACTCCATGTTATGATGCTCAGATTAAGAGGCTAATATTTTTGTTGGATTCCTCTTTCGGAGAGGTGTAAAATCCATATAAAATATGTCTTAATCCGATGAGAAGAACATTTATTTTGGGTAACCAATATAATAAATTATATGTACTGATCGACCTTAAGGTTTCACACCCCGTGAGATGTGTCACACACCCCAATGATGGATATAAATAGAAGGCAAAGTTGGAGAGCATTTCATCACAACACAACTCACAACTTCTTCTCTTCTACGATTTAGTACGAGCTCCGGTACGTGGAGAACAGTTCGATACACTTATGAAGGAGAAGAAGGACAAAAGCAGTCACGGAAATTTGTTGAAGGACGATTTTACTGAGTTAGGGTTTTGCGAAAGTTTGACCAGCGTTGACTTTGGTCAACGCACTGGTCTAATGGTGAAAATTTGTGGGAAGTTCGATTTTGGAAGGCAGCACTATTTGGCAGAGAAATCGAGGTCAAAGGGTTGACCAATCTGGCATGCTTTGCGTTGACTTTTAGCTTCTTTATACTGCATTGACTTTTCGAATGACATTGAATTTTTACAAATTGACTTGGGTTGACTCGTTTGCTGATTGGAGGACTGTTGTGACACATGCTGGGTTGGCTGACCAAGGAGACTTTGTTGGTTGAAGCATCCTGTTGACCGCCGTAACGAACCACCACATTTTTCCTGTTTCTGATTTGTCTTCTGTAAGATCCACTTATATGTTCTATCTGCATTTTGCTTAACTATTTGTATGATTTCTGTGAGAAAAGTAAAATTGCTCCAAGCATAGAACATCTACAAAAATTTACATGGTATCAGAGCTGAGGTGAAGACAAACTCTATCTTTAGCAATCATCACCGGAAAAAATGGGTTCCACTAGTCTTGAATTCAAGGAGAATGACAAGCTGACTGGAAGAGATGACTTCCATGCCTGGAAGATGATATTAGATCTCAAATTGGAAGATCATGATCTCTTGGATCATGTGACGGGGAAGATTCAAGAACCTCCATCCAATGCTACCGCTGCTGTTAGAAACAAGTATAAGAAGGGAGAAATCAGAGCAAAGCTGTTGATCAGGGAATCCATAAATAAGAGTCTGGTTGCCTATATATCTGAACTAGGCACATCCAAGGAGATGTATGACAAATTGATCCTCATGTTCAAGGTAAACAATGTGAACCAAGTGCTATTCCTCAAGAACAAGTTGAAGAATATGAAGAAGGGCCGAGATGAGTCTATTCAAACTTTCTTTCTGAAGTTGACCGAAACTAGGAACAATCTGCTAGCTATTGGGGAGACAATAGCTGATCGTGAGATAGTTCTCACCGCACTTGGAGGACTCCCATATGAATGGCAAGTATTCACAACTACCATTCTCAACAATAATACCATTCCTAACTTTGATGAGCTTCTGTCTAGATGTATGCAAGAAGAAACAAGGATGAAGGAATTCGATAATGATAGAAATGCTGCCTATGGTGCTCATTCCCGAAAGAAGAACTCTGGTGGTTCTAAGGACAAAGGAAGAACAAGGACTCAAGAGAAGAAGGGCAAGTGTTTCGCTTGCCATAGGCCTGGTCACTATGCTAGAGAATACCCCTTCAAGAAGGATTCTCTCGATAGTGATGATAACAACAACAACCGAAGGAATGGGAATCGAAGAAATGACAAATCCAAAGGAAAGAGGAAGGCTCACTTTGGTGGAAACAATCAACCTTCTAAAAAGTCCAGAAATACCAGGTATGAGGAGTCTAATGTTGTTGATAAAAGAAATGAGTATATTCTTGTATCTGCTCTCTCTGCTACATCTCCGCCCGACACTATGGATGTCTGGCTAATCGATAGTGGTGCCTCAAGACACATCACTAGATTCAAGGAAGCACTCTCTGACATGGTTGAAAGGGATACTAATCTAGAAATTATCCTTGGGGATAATGCCACATATCCCGTGAAAGGGACAGGGACTGTGACCCTCCACTTGTCTCAAGGACAAGTCCTACGTTTGCAAGATGTGCTCTATGTACCTAAATTGAAGAAGAACCTTGTGTCTGTATCTGCCATGGAAGACAAAGGATTCAATGTAACTTTCTCTGATGGAAAGGTGCTCATGTGGAAGGAGAGCTTCAAGGAAGCTATCTCAATTAGTTTTAGAGTTGGTACACTCTACCAGGTTGGAGGGAGTCCGTTGGGAGCTATGACTTGTGATACTATCCGACAAACCGAACTATGGCACCGAAGATTTGGACACCTTCATTACAAAGCCCTTCCCGAAGCAAGGAAGGTGGTGACAGGGATGCCTGATTTTGGAAATAATCATGAAGGTGTATGTAAGGGCTGTGTTGAAGGAAAACATACAAGGGGACCTTTCCCCTCAAGTGTCACAAAGACATATGAGATATTGCAACTGGTCCATTCTGATCTTTCTGGTATGTTGCCTGTAACATCCCTGGGGGGATGTTCTTACTATATGACTTTTACTGATGACTTCTCTCGTAAAACCTGGATATACTTCTTGAAGAAGAAGGATGAGGCTTTCATGTGGTTCCGTACCTTCAAAGCCTTGGTGGAAAATATGACCGAAAAGAAGATCAAGATTTTGAGGACTGACAATGGCACTGAATATGAGTCAAATGAGTTCAAAGACTTTTGCAGAGAAGCTGGCATTAAGAGGGAGACTACTACTGCATATATACGATCGAGTATGGTGTTCTTGAGCACTTAAGAATGGACTGTGTGACTGCCCAGTGCCATGCTATGTGACCAGGGTCTACCAAAGTTTCTGTGGGGAGAAGCTGCAAATACTGCTGTGTACATTCAAAACCGATGCCCTCATTCCGCTTTGGAATCCAAAACTCCCGAAGAGGTTTTCTCTGGTAAGAAGCCTGATGTCTCACATTTCAGAATTTTTGGATGTCCTGTCTATTTTCATGTGCCGAAAGAAAAGAGAAGTAAGCTGGATGCTACTGGGAAGAAAGGAATGTTTGTGGGCTACAGTGAGACTTCTAAGGCATATAGAGTCTATGTACCTGGTCAAAGGGAAGTAGATATAAGCCATGATGTCACTTTTGACGAAGATGCTTCCCTGAAGAAAGTAGTAGATCTTCCTAGATCTGGAGAAAATCATGAAGAAAGGCCTGGAAATCTGGAAGAACCCCAGGATGAGACTATGCCTGACATTGAAGGACCAATGGACCCTATTGATCCATCTCCTTCACTGGGAAAGAGACCATCATGGCTCAGGGACACCCTCGAAGATGCTGAGGGTCATGCTGCCCCAAGGGGGACATTCTGTGAAAGCAAGAAGCTGTGTAGATACCAAGGGTATCTAGCTACCATGAGTACTATTGTACAATCTGAACCTGGATCTTTTGAGGAAGCCGTAAAGCATCAAGTTTGGAAGGATGCTATGCACGAAGAATATGAGTCCATTATGAAGAATGATGTCTGGGATGTGGTCACGAGACCGAAGGACAAATCTGTTGTCACCGCAAAATGGCTCTACAAGATCAAACATGGATTTGATGGGAGTGCTGAAAAGTTTAAGGCAAGGTTTGTTGCCCATGGCTTCTCTCAAAAGGAAGGAATAGACTATGATGACATATTTGCACCTGTGGCACGATATACCACCATCCGATCATTCATAGCCCTTGCTGCTACGCAAGGATGGAGTCTTCATCAGATGGATGTCAAGACCGCTTTTCTGCATGGTGCAATAAAGGAAGAGGTGTATGTGGAACAACCTCTGGGATTTGAAGTTCAGGATCGAGACACTCATGTCTGCAAGTTGAAGAAAGCCCTCTATGGGTTAAAGCAAGCACCCAGAGCTTGGTACGAGAGGATGGATAGTTACTTGATGAAGCTGGGCTTCACTCGAAGTAATGCTGATCCGAACCTTTACTTCAAGGTTGTGCAGGGGAAGCCTCTCATTCTAGTGCCGTATGTGGACGACCTCTTCCTGACAGGTGCTGACCCTCTCATTCATCAATGTAAGAGGGAGCTCGCTGCTGAGTTCGAGATGAAGGACCTAGGATTGATGCACTACTTCCTAGGCCTGAAGGTCTGGCAGAGACCTGGAGAGATTTTCCTTTCTCAAGGAAAATACATTGTGAAGCTTTTGGAGAGATTTGGGATGGTGGACTGTAAGTCCGTGTCGACACCGATGGAACTCAACTTTAAGAAGTTGAGTGGCAGCGCTGCTGGGCCTATCTTGGCCAATCCTACCGAGTATCGTCAACTCATAGGAGCTTTGATGTTCTTAGTGAACACCCGTCCGGACATATGTTTTGCAGTGAACACTTTGAGTCAACAGATGGTTGAGCCTCATCATTTTCACTGGGTTGGTGCCAAGAATATTTTGAGATATCTTCGGGCACGATAAACCATGGGCTGAGATACACTGTCGGGAGTGTGATACTCCGTGGATATACTGATGCCGATTGGGCTGGCAGTGTGGTGGATCGTAAGAGCACATCTGGATGCTGCTTCAATCTTGGTTCTGCTTCGATCTCATGGATGAGCAGGAAGCAGAAGTCGGTGGCTTTGAGCACCGCGAAGGCCGAATACATTGCTGCTAGTATGGCCTGTTGTGAAGCAGTTTGGTTGCGAAAGCTCTTTAGTGAGCTGTTTGGACATGTGCTAGATACCACTGTGATACTCTGTGATAACCAGAGTGGGATTCGCATGACTGAGAATCCTGTGTTCCACGACCGATCCAAGTATATTGATATCAGGTACCACTTTATCCGGGATATGGTACAGCGAGGCGCCGTAAGGCTCGATCATATAGGAACTGATGAGCAGGTCGCGGATATTCTCACTAAGCCCTTGGGGAAGGTCAAGTTCCTAACCTTCCGTGAGAGTCTTGGTGTTGTGGAAAGACCCTATGATGTGGGTCCTGTTGGACGATGAGCTCTGGGAGCTTTGGGGGGCTTTGGGGATAGCTTCTCGGAGCTATAAGCACTCATAATGCTTCTGCCCCACCCTTGTGATTATTGAGTTGGTTCGCCTCTCATTTATCTGTGCCCCATATGCATCCTACCCATTGAGTTCAGGGCTCATGGGAAGTACCTCTCATTTGGCCAATGAGGTGGGAAAAGCTAGAGACTATTAGCAAAGACTGATGGACGCATCAGCGATTGCCGTACTCTCTATCTAGGATGGCACGGTCCAACCACTTGATCCGGGATCAAGTTTAGTGAGGTCTGGGACCTCTGCCTGACTTCGGGTCAGATGAACCAACTTTGGGTTGGTTGGATACTCTTCATGAGTTTGATAGAGGTTTGGGACCTCTGGACTGATTATGTCAGTCGGGGGATGATGTCTTTGTGACTGACCCACTTCTGTTCTGAAATAAAGAGGCCAGCAAAGCAAGTTACGGCGGGATGACGCACGATGTTTGATTGCACCGATGGATGGAGTTCTCCCTAGTTGAGAGGGAGTGTTAAATTTGGACAACTAGGTCCAAACTCCATGTTATGATGCTCAGATTAAGAGGCTAATATTTTTTTTGGAATCCTCTTTCGGAGAGGTGTAAAATCCATATATAATATGTCTTAATCCGATGAGCAGAATATTTATTTTGAATTTATTATTCTTAATAAATTATATGTGCAGGTCGGCCTTAAGGTTGCACGCCCCCAGCAGATGTGTCACACGCCCCAATGATGGATATAAATACAGGCAAAGTTGGAGAGCATTTCATCACAACACAACTCACAACATCTTCTCTCATCTGATTTAGTACGAGCTCCTTGGAGGATGAGTTCAGCCCACACGTGTGAAGGAGAAGAAGGACAAAACAGTACGGCTGAGTTGAAGGACGATTTTCTGCAGTTAGGGTTTTGCAGAAATTTTGACCAGCGTTGACTTTGGTCAACGCATGGTCCAATTGGGCTGAAAATTTGTGGGAAGTTCGATTTTGGAAGGCCGTACTATTTGGCACAGAAATCGAGGTCAAAGGGTTGACCAATTTGCTGCTGCGTTGACTTTTAGCTTGCTGCCCTGCGTTGACTTTTTCAGGACAGCATTGACTTTTTTGGAGTTGACTTGGGTTGACTCGTTTGCTGATTGGAGGACTGTTGTGACACATGCTGGGTTGGCTGACCAAGGAGACTTTGCTGGTTGAAGCATCCTGTTGATCGCCGTAACGAACCACCACATTTTTCCTGTTTCTGATTTGTCTTCTGTAAGATCCACTTATATGTT
Source organism: Pinus albicaulis (assembly GCA_034641835.2). NCBI lineage: Eukaryota > Viridiplantae > Streptophyta > Pinopsida > Pinales > Pinaceae > Pinus > Pinus albicaulis. Next base: position 931,628,577 of record CM076582.1, read on the forward strand.
CTATCTGCATTTTACTTAACTATTTTGTATGATTGCTGTGAGAAAAGTAAAATTGCTCCTAGCATAGAACATCTACAAAAATTTACAAGTGCTAATGTTCTTTTTAGCCTATAATCCCCCTAAAACAAATAAAATATGCCATAATGACAAGTTAGGTCACAAGCTAACCTACAATCTTAGACAAAAACATGAAACTTTGCCCACATGTGTGAGTCGTAGGGCTGAAATAGTTGACATCATGCATGCATGGAGCTCTCCAAGGTTTGCATTGAGGGCTAAAGGTGCCATGAGTGGTGTAGAAGCCCTCTAAAATAATGATGTGAAGGTTGGCCTTCACATTTATGTCAAATCTCTTTGTGGACCCCAAATTTCATCTTGGGGGTCATAATGTGGTCTCCTAGGTCTCCAATAGGACAAAGTGCCTATCTTTGCTCCAATGTTGAGGGCTTTTTAGGTGCTACAAGCCCTCCCATGTCTCAGAAGTTGAGACCATCCTCATCTAGGCTCTAGATCAACTACCATATCTCTAAGTGCTAAGGACGGCCATGAGCATGTTGGGTCCAATGTATGTCACCCTGGAGAATCATCAAATAGTGTGCAAAGTGGTCAAACATCCTGGGTGCACTGTGCAGGAGGTGTCCAAGGGTGCAAATGGCATGTTGCTGCTGCTCAAAGACCCAAGGCTGTCAACATTAACGGTCATCTCCATGTGAGTGTCAATATGCACCTCTAGAGGCTTGGGCCCCAATTAAGTTGCCCAGGTCATAGTTGTGGAACTATCTAACAATCTAATCACAAATTCTAGTCAAAGCAACGCATCTAAGTGGACCAAGCTTGAAAGTAAAGGGCTATTTGACACATCAAACAAAGCTTCCCTTCCAAATTTGGGGCTTTGAATTCACAATAGTGTTACCTACCTAGGTAAGAGTGGCTAAAGGACAACCTTATTAGGTATTTACTATTTCCAACCCCCAAGGGGTAGTGACATTTCCTCAGTCCACCCTTCAATCAATATGTGTTATGTGAACAATGATGGTAACAGTGGGGAAAAGACTTCATGGACAAGTGCCATGGTCAAATGGACCAGCATGGTGGGGACCAACATCTTGAGTGTATAAATGTGAGGAGGGAGCAATAATGGATGCATGAGTTACCAACCCGGCCTTTGTTTTTCCACCCCTCTTGTGTGCCTTTTACTTTTTCTTGATTTTTCTTTGTATCGTTGCTAGTAGCTCAAAGGGTTAGAACTTGTTTTGTATTAAGTATAGTAGTTGTATTACCCCTTGATGATGAGGCATTTCATTGCCCATCAAGGTCGAGACATGCAAGGGTTCCTTTCTTTATGTAAGGGAGCAACATGTGCTTAGGAAACGGGTGATGGCCATAAGGGGAGAAGTGGAGCTCATGCTAAGCTTTTGCCCATGTGTTAATTCAACTTAATGTGTATGTCACGGCCATATTTTGCATTTTAACATTCTTTCTTTGTTTTTCTTGTGGCCAATATATGTTTTTTCCTTTTCTTTTGGTTGCATCAACCTTCTCGGGCCAAGTTCCAAGCCCTACCCAGGTCTGAGGACATATGGGTAGCAAATCTCGAAGAATGGAGGTGGAATATAGGGCTTGTAATGTAAGATTGAAAGTGGTAAGTATGGAATGGGCATAGATGGAACACGCTATCTCAATCAGAGCTTCCTAGGTAGTGCCCCTCCTATACCCATTGGGCCATTAGGGGAGGTCCCACTAGACTAGGATCAAAGATTAACCCTCCATTTAAGGGAACAAGATCATGATCAAAATTGCTCCTCCTTCCAGGTCACCCCATGATCCATGCCAAAAATCCAAATACAAACAAGCATAAGCACCCGACTACAAAACGAATAAATATTAAAATACCTTTTGATCGAAAGCCCACCTTCGTTCATGTGCTCCTGCGAGATGGGTGAGAAGCATATGAATGATGCAGGTGGCAAAGATGAATTGCACGTTGTCATCAGCTAGTGGTGGCAGTCAAGGGCTGTTGGCTAACCAGTTGGATGGAATGTGTGGGAGAAAAAAATTTTCCTATGGGGTCACCCACTTTTGGTGTGTAATGGTTACATCTTGAGGGGTACTACTACAACACCACTTATCATCGATCCATTGGGATGACCCCATTCAGGGCATTATATGGGTACAATGCTCCATCATCTGTCGATTTGGCATTTGCGAATAGCAGGGCTCCAAAGGCCAAAGGTTGGATATAGGACAACCAAGACATCCTTAAGGTCCTTAAGGAGAATATGCAGACCACCAAAAACCAGCAAAAGATGTATGCAGATAGGCACATAGTAGAGCATAGCTTTGAGGTAGGAGGCTTAGCTTTCCTAATATTGCAGCCATATAAACAATATTCACCCAAGAAGAGCAATGCAAAGAAACTAAAACCAAGATTTTATGGGCCTTACAAAATAATCAGACGAATTGGTGAAGTAGCATATGAGTTAGAATTGAAGTTGTAGGAGGGTAGTAAAATCCACAATGTCTTCCACGTATCATGCCTTAAGGAGGCAGACGATCAACAGGTTACTACTTCAGTTGAGCTACCCCTTTGGACGAGGAAGGGAAGTTGGCATTAATTCCAAAAGCTATAATGGTTGTCCGAGAGAGGAGATTGAGGGACAAAATGATCTCAAAATATCTCATTAGGTGGAAGGACTTGCCTGAAAAGGACACAACATGGGAAGGAGAATAGATCTTGTAGCACCTGAATTTGCAATTGCTTGAGGGCAAGTAATGTTGGGGAGGGGGGATTGTAATGTCCTCTTCTTATTAAATTGCCTAAGTGAGGACGTAGTAGCCTATTAACCCTATAAGCTATAGTCATTTGTAAAGAAGGGAACCCATTATTTGATGTTACTTAGGTAAAATTAGATAATTAGGGGCAAATAGAGGGAAACTTTTCAACCACTCAAAATTAAAATTTGAGGGAAAGCCCCAAAGGGAATCTATAAAAAGGAGAGAGGAGATTCATTGTGAGCATCATGGATTGTGGATCTTTATGATTATTTTGGGTTGAGGTTCTTGGAGGGTTTTAAGACCCCTTTTCTTTTGATTATTTCGATGGTGAAAGATTCCACCCTAGCCAATCCCTTTACCTTTGTGATTACATGGTAGATTTCTAAGTGGAGAATCATCTTTTTTAGGCAAATCCAAGGTTGGAATCTCCTTTTCTGAAGTAGCGAGGGATTGAGTAGACCATTATGTGGCAACAGACTACTTTTGAGGCATTAATTGTGGCAATGGATCATCTTTAAGGTCCAATCTGTGATAGTGGAACATCTCTAAGATATTATCTTAGGTAGTGAATCATCTTTAAGATCTAATCTGTGACAACGAATCATCCCTGAGGTTTGTATGTGGCAATGAATCATCTTTGAGGTATGCTTTGTGGCTCTAAGGAAAGCGAGGTTTGGTTTTGAGTTGACCGTGTGTTAAATTTAGATAACAATGGTGTTCTATGCTTGATGCACTTTTACTTCAATCTTTCTTAGGCCCAATACAAAATAGCAATCATATGAACTTGAAAGTAAAATGTTGATAGAACACAATAATAGATCAATAGAAGACAAGCCAAATATAGATCAGATTTATAATTCCTTTTGTCCAGCAAAGATATGAGAGATTGTTGCGTTACGGCGGTCAACAAGATGCTTCAACCAATAAAGTCTTTCTCGTTCAGCCAGCACTTTCATGTGTCACACTCAGAACCCTCAAATACAGCTCATCACAAGTCAACGCAAGTCAAACCAAGGACAACGCAGAAAAGTCAACGAAGGCAGATTTAGAAAAGTCAACACAGCAAACTAGGGCTTCAGTCAAACAGCCCGAAATTCCTCGATTTTAGTGCCCAGCTGTACGGCCTCCTAAAATCGAATTTTTTGCAAAAGATTGAGGTCAAACAACCAAGGGTTGACCATGTTCAACACTAGTCAACAATGCAGCAAAAAAGCCCTAAACAGATCATTGCAGAAAATAGAAGGCCCTAAACAGATTAGTGTAGAAAACAGCAGCTTCGCTCCACATGTGTGAGGGAAAAAAGGCCTCCAAAGGCTATCGAACCAATGAGATCACAATGAGAGAATGTGTGATGAGAAGATGAGAAAATGACCTCCAAGTCTCTCCAATTTATATTCATCAATGAGGGTGTGTGACACATCTCTTAGGCACGTGGGATAAATCTGGTCGACCTTGCATATGTGGAAAATGAATTCAAAATCAATGTTCTGCTCATCCGATCAAGATGATGTTTAGATCAATCTTGCACCTCTTCGAAAGAGAAATCCAACAAAAATATGACCATCGTCATATGAGCAGTGCAACATGGAGTTTGGACCTAGTTGCCCAAAATTAACACTCGCTCTCAACTAGGGAGAACTCCATCTGTCCACAAGTGCCATCCATCATGTACCAAACCAAACATCATGCGTCATCTCGTCGTAACTTGCTTTACTAACTCTTTATTTCATAACAAAATCTGAGTCACAAAGACATCACACAAAGTTAACCCAAAGTCAATTTAGAGGTAAAAACCTCTCTTGGACTCAAAAGAGTCTCATACTAACCTGAATTTAGTTTATTGACCCGAAGTTAGTTTAGAGGATAAAACCTCATCATACTTGATCCCAGATCAAGATGTTGGACACGTGCCATCCTAGACATAAAGAGTACTGCAATCTTCGATGCATCCATCAGTCTTGCTATGGTCTCTATCCACATTTCCCACCTCATTGGCCAAATGAGAGGTAATTCCCATGAGTCCGAAACTCCATGGGTAGGATGCGTGCAGGGCACAGATCAAAGAGAGGCGAACCAACTCAATATCATAACGATGGGGCAGAAGCACCAGAAGGTTCAACAAGCCTAGCCCCGTGAGTGCTTATAGCTCCAAGAAGCTATCCCCAAGCCCCCTAGAGCTCCCAGAGCTCACAGTCCAACTCAAGCAAGACCTTCATAATAGGGTCTTCCACGATTCCAAGCTTCTCACAAAAGGTTAGTAACTTGACCTTCCCCAGGGGCTTCGTGAGAATATACGCAACCTACTCATCAGTTCCTATATGACCAAGCCTTACGGCGCCTCGCTGTACCATATCCCGAATAAAGTGGTACTTGATATCAATATGCTTGGATCAATCATGGAACACGGGATTCTCAGAAAGATGTATCCCACTCTGGCTATCACAAAGGATAGTGGTGGTATCTACCACATGCCCGAACAGCTCACTATAGAGCTTTCGCAACCTAACAGCTTCACAACAGGCCATACCCGCTGCAATGTATTCGGCCTCAGCAGTGCTCAAAGCCACCGACTTCTGCTTCCTGCTCATCCAAGATATCAAAGCAGAACCCAAGGTGAAGCAACATCCAAATGTGCTCTTCCGATCCACCATACTACTAGCCCAATCGACATTAGTATATCCATGAAGTCTCAAACTCCCGGTAGTGTATCTCAGCCCATGGTTGATTGTGCCAAGAAAATATCTCAATAGATTCTTGGCCCCAATCCAGTGAATGTGATGAGGTTCAACCATATGTTGACTCAAAGTGTTCACTGCAAAACATACGTCCGAACGAGAGTTCACTAAGAACATTAGGGCCCCTACGAGTTCTCGATACTCGGTAGGATTTGCTAGCACGAGCCCAACAGCATTTCCACTCAACTTCTTAAAGTTGAGTTCCATTGGTGTCGACACAGACTTACAGTCCACCATACCAAATCTCTCCACCAGCTTCACGACATATTTTCCTTGAGAAAGGAAAATCTCACATGGCCTTTGCGATAACCCCAAGCCTGGGGAGTAGTGCATCAGTCCTAGGTCTTTCATCTCAAACTCGGAAGCTAGCTCCCTCTTACACTGATGAATGAGAGGGTCAGCACCTGTCAGGAAGAGATCGTCAAAATGAGAGGCCTTTCTCTATCAACCTTAAAATAAAGGTTCGGATCAGCATTACTTCGAGTGAAGCCAACTTCATCTAGTAGCTATCTATCCTCTCGTACCAAGCCCTGGGGGCTTGCTTCAACCCATAGAGGGCTTTCTTCAACCTGCATACATGGGTGTCTCTATCTCAGACTTCGAACCCCAGAGGTTGCTCCACATACACCTCTTCCTTTATATATCCATGCAAAAAAGCGATCTTCACATCCATCTAATGTAGACTCCATCCTTGCGTAGCAGCAAGGGCAATAATAGATCGGATGGTGGTATAGCGGGCCACAGGTGCAAATATATCATCATAATCTATGCCTTCTTTTTGAGAGAAGCCTCGAGCAATGAATCTTGCCTTGTACTTTTCAGCACTTCCATCAGATCCATGCCTGATCTTATAGAGCCATTTCGATGTGAAAACAGATTTGTCCTCTGGTCTCGGGACCACTTCCCAGACATCATTCTTCATGATGGACTCGTATTCTTCAAGCATAGCATCCTTCCAAACTTGATGCTTTACGGCTTCTTCAAATGTTCTAGGCTCAGATTGTACTATCGTACTCATGGCTGCTAGATACCCTTGGTATCTCTTCGGCTTCTTGCTTTCACAGAATGTCCCCCTTGGGGCAATATGTCTCTCGGCATCTTCGAGAGTATCCCTAAGCCATGAGGGTCTTCTCTTATTTGAAGGAGGTGGATCAATAGGATCCATAGGTCCTTCAACATCGAGCATCAAGTCATCCTTCGGCTCTTCCAGCTTCCCTACTTCTTCATCTTCTTTGTCTTCCTTGGAGCTAGGAAGATTTCTTACTTTCTTGAGGGCAGCATCTTCATCGAAGGTGACATCGTGGCATATATCCACTTCTCTCTGACCAGGCACATAGATTCTATATGTCTTCGAAGTTTCATTGTAGCCCACAAACATTCCCTTCTTTCCATAAGCATCCAGCTTACTTCTATTTTCTTTCGGCGCATGAAAGTAAATAGGACAACCAAAAACTCTAAAATGAGAAACATCAGGTTTCTTACTAGAAAAGACTTCTTTGAGAGCTTTGGAGTCCAGAGCGAAATGCGAGCATCTGTTTTGAACATACACAGTAGTGTTTGCAGCTTCTCCCCATAGAAACTTCGGAAGACCTTGGTCACATAGCATGGCGTGGGCAGCTTCCACAATGGTCATGTTCTTTCTTTCAACAACACCATTTTGCTTAGGAGTGTATGCAGTTGTGGTCTCCCTCTTAATGCCAGCTTCTCTACAAAATTCATTAAATTCATTTGACTCATACTCGGTTTCATTGTCGGTCCTCAAAACTTTGATTTTCTTCTCGGTTTGATTTTCCACCAAGGCCTTGAAGGTACGGAACCATTTGAATGCTTTGTCCTACTTCAAAAAATATATCCAGGTCTTGCGGGAGAAGTCATCTGTAAAAGTCATAGAATAGGAACATCCTCCCAAGGATGTCACAAGCAGCATACCAGATAAGTCAGAATGTATCAACTGCAAGATATCAATTGTCTTTGTGACACTTGAGGGGAATGGTCCCCTTGTATGCTTCCCTTCGGCACAACCCTGACATATACCTTCATGATCATCTCTCAATTTGGGCATCCCTGTCACCACCTTCCTTGGTTCGAGAAGGGCTTTGTAATGAAGGTGTGCAAACCTCCGGTGCCATAACTCTGTTTGAAGAGTTGTATCACATGTCATAGCCCCCAATGGACTTCCTCCAACCTGGTAGAGTGTATCGACTCTAAAACCAATAGAAAGAGCTTCCTTGAAGTTCTTCTTCCAGATAAGTACCTTTCCATCAATGAATGCCACCTTGAACCCTTTGTCTTCCATTGTCGAAATGGACACAAGGTTCTTCTTCAAATTAGGTACATACAACACATCTTGTAATCGGATGACTTGACCTTGAGATAAATGGAGAGTCACAATCCCTGTCCCTTTCACGGGATAGGTGGCATTGTCTCCAAGGATAATTTCCAAATTAGTGTCCTTCTCAACCAAATCAGAAAGGGCTTCTTTATAACCAGTGAGGTGCCTTGAAGCACCACTATCAATTACCCAGACATCCAGGGTGTGAGGTGGAGATGCAGCAGAGAGGGCATTTACAAGAATAAAACCATTTCTCTTATTATCAACAACATTAGACTCATCGTACTTGGAATTTCTTGACTTCTTGAAAGGTTGCCCATTTCCATTACGATCAGAGGGAGCCTTCCTTTTTCCTTGGAACCTGTTGTTCTTGCCATTCCTTCTCGAGTTGTTGTTGTCGTCAGCCCTGGGAGAGTCCATCCTAATAGGGCACTCTCTTGCATAGTGACCAGACTTGTTACAAGTGTAACATCTTCCCTTCCTTCCTTTGGGCCCCGCTCTACCATGGTTTTGATTTCTCGGGCCACCATGGTTCTTCTTCTTTGCATGAGCGACGAAGGCAGTAGGGTCACTTCCATTGCCATTAGAGGCATACTCCATCATTCTTGTTTCCTCTTGAGTGCATCTCGTCAATATTTCATCAAAATCAGGAAACACATTATTATTGAGAATAGTGGTATTGAATACATGCCAATCACAGGGGAGACCTCCAAGTGCGATAAGAACCATCTCTCGATCCGATATTGCTTACCCAATAGCTAGGAGGTTATTCCTGATTTCAGTGAGCCTCATAAAATAGGATTGAATAGATTCATCCTTACCCTTCTTGATATTCTTCAATTGATTCTTGAAGAAGAGGATTTGATTAGCATTGCTAGCCTTGAACATGCTCACCAGCTTATCATACATCTCCTTAGATGTCTTCAGCTCAGAAATGTAAGCAACCAAGTGCTTATGAATAGAATCCCCGATAATCATCTTTGCTTTGATTTCCCCTTTTCTATACTACGTCTTCGTGGCAACAGCTACATTTGATGGAGGCTCTTGAATATTCCCCTGTACATAGTCCATGACATCTTGATCTTCTAGCGCCAAATCCAAGGACATCTTCCATGCATGATAATCAGACTTATCAGTCAATTTATCATTAGCCTTGAAACCCTTGTAGGTTGAGGAGGCCATTTTTCCTTGATAGGATTTCTTCCTTCAGAGATAGCTTCTAACACCAGCTTGAACTCTTGGACTTTGTCTTCACCTCAGCTCTGATACCATGTTAAATTTAGATAACAATGGTGTTCTATGCTTGATGCACTTTTACTTCAATCTTTCTTAGGCCCAATACAAAATAGCAATCATATAATCTTGAAAGTAAAATGTTGATAGAACACAATAATAGATCAATAGAAGACATCCAAATATAGATCAGATTTACAATTACTTTTGTCCAGCAAAAATATGAGAGATTGTCGCATTACGGTGGTCAGCGGGATGCTTCAACCAGCAAAGTCTTTCTCGATCAGCCAACACTTTCATGTGTCACACTCACAACCCTCAAAGACAGCTCATCACAAGTCAAAGCAAGTCAAACCAGGGACAACGCAAAAAATTCAACGTAGGCAGCTTCAGAAAAGTCAACGCAGCAAACTCGGGCTTCGATCAAACAACCCGAAATTCCTCAATTTTAGTGCCCAGCTGTACGGCCTCCTAAAATCGGAATTTTTGCAAAAGATTGAGGTCAAACGACCAAGGGTTGACCATGGTCAATGCTGGTCAACGCTGCAGCATAAGAGACCTAAACAGATCAGTGCAGAAAATAGAAAGCACTAAATAGATTAGCGCAGAAAACAGCAGCTTCGCTCCACACATGTGAGGGAAAAAAGGCCGCCAAAGGCTATCGAACCAATGAGATCACAACGAGAGAATGTGTGATGAGATGATGAGAAAATGACCTCCAAGTCTCTCCAATTTATATTCATCAATGAGGGTGTGTGACACATCTCTTAGGCACGTGGGATAAATCTCGTCGACCTTGCACATGTGGAAAATAAATTCAAAATCAATGTTCTGCTCATCTGATCAAGATGATCTTTAGATCAATCTTGCACCTCTCTGAAAGTGGAATCCAACAAAAATATGACCATCGTCATATGAGCAGTACAACATGGAGTTTGGACCTAGTTGCCCAAAATTAACACCGTGGCAACAAGGAAACAACGAGTTACTATTTTGAGGAGCAAGGAGAGTGGAACCCCATCTTTTGTGGCAACAAGGGTTTCTGAGGTAGCGTATTAACTTGTGGCAATAGCAAATCACTTCTTGAGTTTGTAGCAACAACGGATCACAATTTGAGGCATCAAATCATAACTGTGACCCCTCGCGCAGAGATAGCAAATGTTGAAAGGAAAGACAAACCAGGAAACGAATTGTCAAGGGTGATAGGAGGGTTGAGGTTCATCTTGCTAGGGGAACCAAGGCTAGCAAGATTGTAACCAAGACCACAGACACAACTAAGGCAATGAAGGGAACAAGCAACAATCTATCTGGTCAGCCTAGGTTAAACTGAGGTTAGAATAGTTGTGGAACCCAACCACTATTTAACAGAACTAGATAGTGCTAAACATAAACTAGTTGGAATTATGGCCCCGTTGTTGGATTATTATGTTGTATAGGTCTATTATTTATTGGACAATTAGCCCTAACTTGTAATAGATTGTTGAAGAACATATGGTTGTTTCAATATCGTTAATTCCATCGGTGCATTAAATGGAAGGATCCTTACTATTATATGGTTTGATGAATGTTGCATTGTTGTTATGAAATGTAACCCTTTCATAGTTTGTTAAAAAACCCTAGTTCAGAATTGTGCCCTAAGGATAATTTTCCCAAGAGGGACACTACAAAGTGGACTAGATCTCAAAGTCCTAATACTCGTTTTACTAATATTGACTTGAAGAGAGCATTTGCTAGGGTCAAACGGCCTATCATATTGAACATGCTTAAAGCTTTGGGCTTCAATCCCTTCTTTATGCGTGTAATTAAACTTTATTTGTTGAAGCATTAACATGCCTCACCATTAATGGATGCAAAACATAAGGGGCTGGCCTCTTTCGAACAATGGCAAGAGTGAGGCCTCCGTGAATTGTACGGATGATCCTCCTAATGTAGGTCCGATCCCAATGGCAACTTAAATGAATTTTCTTAACATTTGTTGTCATTCTTTTATGTGCCTTGATGGTAATCTTTCTAGGGACATTCAAAGTTTATGTTGTATGGCGAAGAGGCTTCTTGGGGACACTCATCTTAAATGTTATATGACCACGAGGTATTTTAGGCACATTCAGTTTAAATGTTAATGGACCAACGGGCCTTTTAGGGACACTCGGTTTATATGGCCAAGTAGTAGTATATTTATGCAAGATGATCTAGGACTATTGTGGTTATGTCATGAAGTTACAAGAAAATGGTTGCAGAATTCTAAAAGACATAATGTAAATGGAAAAAAGCACAGTATTGGAGGTAAATATATAAGGAATTACAGAAATTGGAAATGAGTTACTCTTAATGACCTGGGATATCAAGTCTGTCATTCTAAGGCTAATCTTAGGAATTTTCAGGTCGTTTCTGAACCTATTCATGCCAGTTAGATCACTATTTTAGGTACTTTCAAAGATCATCTGTTGCATTTTCAATGTATTCGGGCGGCTCAAACTATTTCTGAACTCCTCTATAATTTTTATTTTATATTTACCTTTATAAGGCCGCTTTGCACTGCTGGTTGGGATGGACAGGATCCGGATTAAATTTAATTTAACCTTTTTGAAGTACTTTACAGAAAATAAAAACAATATTCCTTTAAGAAGATCAAGAGCTACTTTACAAAATGACCAAAATCTCTTCTTTTTATCCAAATTAACGTCGGCCACAATCAACAACTGAATCTTGTGCAAAACTCAATTACGTCCATTAGAATTCACCTAATTTATCAATTTGTGAGCACTGGCCCTAAATGGTCTCTTCCCTGTTTACACGTGAATAAATAATCCTAATCTTCCATTTCGTTTTAAATTAATCAAGGTAGAAATTGGTAGAAGCACTAGTACCTTGCAAACCACCCATGTTTCCGCTTCCGTTTAATGTTGCTGGGCTGGTACGTCCTCTTAGTATTCAGGAGCATTGGCCTGTCAAAAGGAACAACTTATGTCTCGTGACACAACAGTTAAATGGACAGTTCAATGGAAATGCAGGGAAAAAAAAGTAGGTATAATTACGTTAATGAGTCTGGCGCTCCCGGTAGGGATGCTGCAACCACAGCACCGGCCTCATGTCAGACCTCGCAAACACCAATAACAAGCCCATATGAAACAGCAAGGAAATTTCAGTTTTTAGGTTTCATTCGTGCTGACGAAACACATCATAGCAAGACATTCTTTCGATTTTCATTAAACGCTCTCACAGATTTCGCTCATTACAAAATCTAAATAACCCAAATCGAAAAGGAAATCCAAAGAAAAACTTTAAATTTGCATGCGTTAAATCAAATTTAGCATTCCTGTATTTTGAAAAAGGAAATGTCAGCAAAGCTTTCCAACAAAGAAAGAATGCAGACAACTTCTGAACAGTGACAATTAAAATTAAGATAAGTATGAATAAGTTCACTGGACACTTTACAATTCAAATAGCATAGACACGGGAAGAATCAAAACCGCGCTCATATAAGTGAAAATGAGGAAAACATCCGTTTAGGTCTTACCGCCTTGCAAGAGAAACGGGAGTGAAGGCCAGCCATGGGGGCTGAGCAAATCTTTGTCTTTGACAGGTTCTCCTGGCTCTTCCAACATGGGAAGAATTTTTAATTTGATAGGACCGCAGAGAAGGGGAGAGGGCACGCTATTACTGGTTGATTGGACAGAGGATGAATACGAGCGCGCGCAAGTAAGGATGCTTCTCATACAACGGGAAGCCGCCTCGAGGGTTTTGGTTGCCATAGCTAAAATTTTATGAACCCCGGAGTACTTCCAGTACACTATATTTTTCTCGCGCTTGTTAAGCAGATCCACTGGTCACATGCTTTGAAAGAGCGCTCTGGGAAGGGCTCTCCGGGGAAATGAAACCCTTGTTCCCACTGCGAAATTTACGAAGTACGCCTTGGTCACATGAACAAGGCCTGACAAATAATCAATGTACCCTTTTTATAAATAAATAAAAATTATATTAACTTGACAGAAGAAAAAAAATAAAAAAGTGTGAGAGGGTTATAAGCATCGAAGCATATATATCAGCAAAGCGAAAAATAAAAACTTTAAACACTCAAAAAAATAAACCTTAAAAACTTTAAGCACTCTAAAAAATAAACCTTGGGGTTTATACAAATTGTTGATATTGAGAGCATGAAAAACGCTACTAAATTGGAAACACTTTAGGTTAGCACCACCCTATATCCACATGCATAATTTGGAGCAATTTCACAAATCAAGTATGGTGGTTGGTAAAAAGGATAACACTTTGAGAAACCTATAACATAGAAACATGAAATGTTAGATTTTTTAATTAAGTATAAATGGGAAATGATTATAAAAGATTTTTTTTTTATTGTGTATTTACTAAATTTTTTGAGGGATCAATTTTTTTTTAGAGTTAAAAGTGGTTTGTATTTCAGGAAATTTGATCTCTCGGTCCCTGATTTAGAGTAAAAATAAATTTAGATTGGTTTTATTTTTAATTTTATATTTTAGTTTATTTTTATTTTTAATTTTATGCAATTTGATTTAGTCAAAATGTTTTATTGATAATTATTGTTATTAATTTTTTTAATTTTTTGGAATCTATTCTTTTGTGATTATTACCGAAAGATTTTTACAATTTTTTAATTTATTTAATTTTTATTAAGTCAAAATGTCAGTACAACATCTCTACATGCAATTATTTTTAACTTTTTATTATTTTTTAATTGAATCTACATGTAAATGTAATTTCTTCAAATACATCCCGGATGCGGGTGGAATGGGAGATTAATGGTGTGCAGGGGGGCACATGGGTCGGCGCGTGGCTCACCACCACCGCCACCCACCCTCGCATGCATAGGAATTTTAATGACACTGTCCGGCAATTAAATGTGGAACCAGGGGAGCTCTATCCCCGATACCAGAGCATTTCAACATTAACGACGGAGGATTCGGGAAATTGTCTGTATGTCCAGCCCCTCAGAGCTTGTTGTTCCCCTGCTGCAACTGAGCGCAGCTCACGCACCAGCACAGGGGTTCGCTGCGCTATCAATTGTTGTATCGACATTCTGCCAGGCTTCCACTTCACGAACAGCGCCTCCTGCAACCTTCTATGCTCGTCCTCCATCGATTCCTGTCATCAGCAAGTCCATATCGCTCATTCCATGCCTCGCTTACGCCCAAGGATGCATTGCAGGCGAGCGGGTGTAGTTGGGCAAGCCATAAACAGGTCCTCATCTTCCAATTCCGATTCCTCATCGTATTCTTCAGAATTTGGTCCTATGCGCATTCCTGCTCCGCGCAGAGGCCGTGGCAGAGGCCGGAATAGGTTCAGTCCTGCTGGGCATTTCCGCCTGTCCTCTCGGGCTCACTCCCACCATGCCCGCTTCCATTTCCCCTGCAGCGTCAACAATACTTCCCTCTTGGCTACTGTCACCATTGATATCCGGGCTGCCCCCTCTGATCAGGCTACTTCGAACCAGTTTCACGCCGCCTCGGTGGCTTCTCAGGAGCCCATTGTGGGGGCAGAGCATCGCAATCTTCAGGCGGACACTCAGCAGAATGTCTCTTCTCCGGACAAAGCTGCAAACTTGGACGTTGAGGCAAATCCTTTGGCTCCACCTAATGGGGATCAAGCGCGCCATGGTGCTCCACCTCCTGCTGATGAGGACCCCTACAATTTCGGATGTCTCATTGTAGAGGAAGATCCTCCCACTGAACAGTAATGTGGTTCCAGGACTGCGCTTCTGCATTTTGGCTTTCGTCGACCCGAAGGTGTCTTTCTTCAGCACTTTGTTCATGTTTATTTCTGCTACTGCTCTCATGGGTTTCCTTTTGGTTTATGGATGGTCTCCCCTGCGTGGGAACTACAATCTGCTATATGTCCACTCTGCTATATGTCCAGGTCTAGATTTTTGTCACAGGTCAATACAGTCATTTTTGTTTAAATTATGATATGGAATTGTAAAAATCTGGCTACTATGGCCTACTCTACAGGGGTCTTACTTTTCAGGTCTGTTCAAAGGTCTGTCATAGATGTCAAACACTTATTAGGGACAGACAGTCTTACTGTTCTACAAAGTTTTCAGAGTCCTCTTCCAAATTTTTGTGATGATCATTGTCCAGTTTGCAAAGCGAGAATGCTGCATCAATGGGCTGGAATTCTCGAGGCTTCGGCCTCTATGTAACACTATTTTGTATCAATATAGAAGTAGCATTATTCAGAAAAAAAAAAAAAAAAAAATTCTTCAAATACAAACTTATTTTAGAGTGCAAAAAACAATGTGTAATTTTTTATTGTTCAAATTGTATTTTTTTTGTAGAGATTACATAACATGCACATTGAGCCATCTTATCACTAGTTTTTTTTGTTATTAATATATTTTTATATCAACATTATAATATTTTCTTTTAACATCTTTTTCCGTATATATCTATATATGAAGTTGATATCACTTATTAAAATATTTTTGAAAAGTATAAAGTTTAAACTTATTACTCACATTTTTTTATCTTTAATTACTTTACATTAAATTATATTAGGTCATATGGGCAACTAATTAAATATGCATAGCATTTTTTTTTCTTTTTTATTATAGTCTATATTGTTTTTCTACTTAGAGAATATTTGTTTTTTATTTTAAAAGGACCAACATACTTACACATCACCTTCACATTGGGATTTAAAAGGAGTCTCACGGCTCAAACATTTACACCACTACAACATCTCTCCTAGTTTTTTGCCTTTAGATTTAATTTTAAAAATATTATAGAATAAAATTAAAATAAAATATTCATAAAATATTTTGATTTTGAAATGTGTTATGGTTTTTGGGCAAGTGGTATTGATAAGTCATGGTATTGTAACAAAGTATATTTACAAGTTAATAATATCCATGGTAAAATGGGGGTGAATATCCATCGTTAAGAATCTTGATATATTGTATGGTTATTGTAAGTATTAGATTTTAATAATTTTAAAATCTTATAAAATTAAATTAAAATAAAATATTCATAATTTTATTTTTATTTTTATTTTTATTTTTATTTTGAAATGAGTTATGGTTTTTTGGGTATGTGGTATTGATAAGCCATGGTATTGGAAGAAAGTCAATTAGAAGTTAGTAATATGCATGGTAAAATGGGATAAATATTCATGGTTAAGAATCTCGTTATATTGTTATGTGCTTGTTAATTAAATTTAATTATGGTTAGGGAATCATTATTTTAATTAAATGGTAAAATGGATGTTAATTTATAAGTACTATTTATATGTTATATATTTTAATGTGATACATATGTTATGATTTTCTTTTATCTAAAAAATTGTTGGTAATTTTATTAATAAAAACAAAAATACAATATAAAAAAATTGAATTTGAAATATATTTACATCTAATGTCTAACATCTAACATCTAATGCCGACACATGTACCCTATACTGGGTTATAGAGCGCCTCTCGACACAATTATTAGTTGTAGAGATACGTGGTTTTTCATCATTTAAATAAGAATTGTGCTTAACATCAAAATGATAAGGTTGAATCAAACGTTAATGGCATAAGTCATAGTTTTAACCTCATCCGCCTCTCGAGGCAAATTGTTATAACATTGCATGAGAAATGAGATGATATTGCAACAAAAGGAGCTTCACAACGTTGAAGACACATTTCTAATACTTGAAGGGCATGTGTGATGCCATTAACATTAAAATAGATAATATATGTGATAAAGCAATGAGCTTGTCATTGAGATAACTCATGTTGCATAAGTTGCAATTGTGAAATATTTCATTGCAAAAGAGACATAAGTTGGAGGAAACTGTGATATAAGAAAAACATGGTGGCAATCTCTAGAAACATAACCATAGAATAAGGAGATGCTTAAGACATATGAACCTGCCTTAATGTTGAGCCCAAACTTACCCTTGTCATCCATTAAAATCAAAACATTTGCTTTACCAAGTAGCAAAAGGAAACACAAAAGGTTGTCTAATAGAAGCCAAATCTTAGATGGAAAATCACTAGTCCATCAACTAGATATATGTATAAACTATACAAACAATATGTATATCATGGATTCAATCTGATCTAACAATGCACTAAAGCTAGATATTGAATCACTTCTACAAATCAATTGCGGAATTTAAAACACAATCGCCAATCACATTAAGCAAGGAAGAATCAATCAAACCACAACACATATAATTTCCTAGGGAAAGCTTGCTACTCAAAACCCGTCTATCATATATTGTATATTCAGCATGGATACATGAAACCATTACAATACAACTCTCCTCACAAGAGCCTCGTGTACTCAGCTAATTGTCTCACATTGTCCTGGACAAAAAAGACCAACACTTAGCTAATTCTCAATCTCTAAACAGCCTGCCTGCCTTGCGTAATTCATGTGGAATGCAAACCCTATTATTTAGGAATTTTGGCTTTCATTGGCTGTGCAAGGATCATGGGCAATCCAATGGGTGTTTGGTTGCATGGGTGTAACCCAATAATCCTACAACTGATAGTTAACATTCCTTTCACCTACATATCAATTGGGTATCCACTGGAACTGACATGCATGCAACTAATAATAGTAAATCATCAGTTGCATGGGAGATCACTGATTGTGAATTAAATAATATTTAATTCACTTGATCTCTCACTAGTGGAACAACCAGTTACAACTAGCACAACTGACTTTAACTCACTTAACTGAGTTAATTGATTACAACATGCATTAAACTAATGCACCACTGCACTTCGAACTATGTTACAACTAGAATTACTCTGCATGCCTCACCAACTACACTCAACTCGAAATTCAAGAGCTAACTGATTTTATCACACTCAGTTAACTATTACAAGTGATTTTGAGATAAGATTACATTTTATTGTCCATCTTAATTAAGGGAAAATTAAAATAGACACTGCACCAAATTTAGCCCACACCATTGTAGGTGTTGCTAAGACCTCCGGGTCCCACCTAGTGTAGGTGCTGCTTGGACCTCCTGGTCCCACACTAGTGTAGGTGCTGCAATTTCTTGTTGGACTTCAACAAGATAATTAAAAAAACATAAAATAGCAAGGAACATTCTCAAAACTCAAATAGGGGAATGAAGCCCTGGTAATTCCTTTTAAAGCAATTTACATTATAGAACTAGCATAGAAGAGGCACTCCACTAAACTCAAAGAGTAATATCCTTATCACCCTCATTACTTAACAAAAACTCTAACATAAGTAAAGTGCCATAAATTCAAACACAAACATACCACGAGATACATTAAGTGGTAATTCTTAGTAGACAACTTAACCCCAAATTAAAAAGGGGTAAAGGCTAATATAGAATCCTCCCAGTGAAATGTGTGAATGAAAGCCAAGGCATACTTAAGTATAGACAAGGGAATCCCTTCATTCGTTTGCAAACTTCATGAGAAAAGAAAATAATGTATATGCCCCAAGCTTATCATCTTAAAATATTTCTTGAGATTATATTTCACTTAGCAAAAACAAATGAAGATCACTACAAGTGAGAATAAGGTCGTCAACATACAAATAATATTCATATATCAAGGCTGGAGTGGCTTCTACAACATCCTCAGTCAAGAAAAAGTCAATCCATCTTCTAATTCCAAACCCATGGAGCTTGTTTGAGTCCATGAAGAGGTTTCTTTAATCAATGTACAATATTAAAGTTTCATTTAGTAACCCACTATTTTGTTCCATATACATCTCTTTCTTCAAATCCTTAAGAGAGAAGGTGGACTTGACATCCATCTAATGGACCTACCATATTTATGAAGTTGAAAGTGACAAAACAAGGCAAATGTAATCCATCTTAGCAATTAGAGAAAAGATCTCATAATAGTTGAGACCTTCGACTTGAGAGAACCCTTTGGCTTTTAGCCAAAATTTATGGTTATCCATGCTTCATCCATTCCATATTTGGTTATATAAACCCATTCACTCTTCATTGTCTTCCTCCCTTATGGAAGAGGGACTATATATCAAGTGTCATTCACTTAATAAGAAACAATACTCTTCATTTGTCGCTTCACCTCATTGTGCTAGACTAGATGCTTCATGAGAGCTTTATGGATTTGTCGCCTCTAAATCTTGGGTTGTAGGCATTTAAGAAGCATGTTGCTATACAAGGAACATAAGGAACACCACCTAAATATCCAACAATGTCTTGAGTTTATTGTACCCATCTAGGAAGTGGTTGATCTATAAGAGTAGGTTTAATATACACACTTGGAGGAAGAGATTCTGAAGCCAAAATGAGAAGTTCCTCCCAAGTGTCTTCATTATAAGAGTAATTATCATCTAGAGTGTAACTATATTACGAGGATCAAATAGAAGAAGAAGAAATCAAAACGAAAGTAAAATAATAAGTTGGCATAGGCACTTAACATGGCTAACATGCCAAAAAATGTTCATAACCTTTTACATCCTCATCATCACTGAAAAAAATACATTTCTAACTCTTGATGCTAAAGCTTTAAGCTTATAATTGGGAATGTAAGCACAAGTGTCATATCGAAAACTTTAAAGTTGCTAACATACGAGTTGTTTTTACTTTGCACTTATTTCCAGCATTACGTCATGCACAACCTTGATAGGACTATGGTTAGGTATGTAAATGGAATGATTAATGGTTTTAGCTAAAACCTCACTAGGAAAATTCTTAGGCATACAAAATTGCAATTAGTCGTTTCCTTTTAAGGTTTGGTTATTTCTGTCAACCACATCATAATGTTGTGATGTATATAAGATAATGTTTTGCATCTAGATTTGTTAGGTATTAACTTAAATCAAACCTAAAATGATCAAGTGCTTAAGATTATGCTAAAAAATGAAAGTTGTTGGAATGGTGTCAAACCTGAACAACCGCGTAGATCTCATCATTCTAAATCCGACGCAACTCGTTTCGCGGAAAACCAACACTATATGCTCCCAAAAACGCCTTTTGTCCACTTTGTCAAACATGCAAATTAAAAAAAAAAAAAAAAAAAAAGTACAGCCTAGTCAGCAGTCCGTACAGTTGACTAGGCATGCCTACATGGCAAGGTGACTCTATAGGTTGATTTGGTCAATGGTCTTCTCCAACGAATGGGATCATGGCAAGTGGCACTTTATTATTGGTTTGTAATGAAGCGTTTTGATTAGTTGATTTGGTGGCCAACCACAGGTTGCCATGTGGCCCAGCCAGGGGCCGCCACATGGCAACCTGAGGACCACCAAAAATTTGGGTTGAGGCAGAGAGGAGCGGGCGAGGATCGAACCTGCAACCTCCAAGACCGAGCAGAGAGTCTTTACCATTGTGCCTCGCGCTTGTTCTTTACTATATACGTATCTCTGCATTGTTTTAATCTGACATAAAATGTGCATTGGGGTTTAGGGGTGGGGTCTAGCCCCAACCCTGGTCACCACGTCGGGGGAGGGGAGCATGGGTGGGAGGCTAGCCCCATGCATCCCCCATAACCGTACCCTCAATGATAACGACGACGCCATGTGATATGCTTTGGATACCACATCTGGAACCGTCGGACTTCTAAACCACATCCTTAACCGTAACCATTGCAACAACCATGACATGTGTCCACAGTTAATGCAAAGTCTGCGGTCAATCAAAATACCAACATCTTTTTATATAAAAAAAAACATTTAATTAGCCATATCTAATATGGTTTAAATTCTGATTTCTAAGCGTTGTTGGGAAAATTGGCACGATGACAATTTCGCCTAGTTTTTGGTGAAATTGGCGCTTAGTTAGCTGGATTCCAGGTGGATTTGTAGGATGGTGCCATATTTTGGGGAAAATGTGGAGCGAATAGTGCAGAAACTTGGGGAATTCATAACTTGAT
Organism: Pinus albicaulis; assembly: GCA_034641835.2. Classification (NCBI taxonomy): domain Eukaryota; kingdom Viridiplantae; phylum Streptophyta; class Pinopsida; order Pinales; family Pinaceae; genus Pinus; species Pinus albicaulis. Next base: position 931,649,506 of record CM076582.1, read on the forward strand.
CATTTTTTGGCCAAATTTGATGCACGAAGAGGCTACACATGCATTTTTGGGCATTTTGGAGCTAATGGAATAGGTTTTAGAGTTGTTTGAGCATTGTAAACACATGTAATCACACTTTTGAGCATAATAGAAGAGGGTCAAGCCAATGGAAGCTAGACCAAGGAGACTAGCCCAGGCGGGCTGAACTCCTTCATCATGTGTTGTTGTGTGAATGTTTATGGTGATGTTCATGTATGTTAGATGTTGTTGTTCAGTTTTTTATTTTGCTCATGAAATTCACATAAAAACTCATAAAACCTCATGTTAAACTTGTAATTAACCACATCATCCTTGAGCACTTTATTTATATTCTGAATTGGATCTTAGCACAACAAAACTATATTCCCATTCAGATTAAGATGGTATCAAAGCACTAGGTTTATTTGTGCAAGGAGGATTAGTTTGTTATGCAAGTGTTTAAATTATTACAAGGTTGAAGTTCAAGAGAGGAGAACGCAAGCTTGTGTGTGCAAGTTCTCTAGTTGGAGCAAGGAGAAGGAGGGAACAATGGCCACAGTTTCCACCACAAGATCCTCCTCGAGTTGCAGTAGAAGATTTAGTAAGCATGTCTCATGAAGGAGGAAATGATAACATGTCAGAGGATGAGAAGGCTTTTAGGAAGGCTTGCTTTGACATGACAGAGATGGTGAAGGTCCTCTATGAAGAGACGAATGCAAGGTTGTAGGGTGAAAGCTCCAGGCCACTAAGAGGAGAGGGTTCTCTAGGAGGAGGAGGTAATCGAAATGGTGATAATCCACCATCTACTCCACCATCATCCTCACCACCATATTCACCTTCATCTTCATCCTCTTCTGCTACAAAAACCCTTACTCATATTTATCAACATACCTCAGAAGGAATTGGTAAACAACCCTTGTTAAAACTTGATATTAAATTTGAGCTGCCTATGTATAATGGTGAAGTGAATGCAGAGAAGCTTGACAATTGGGTTCGTCAGTTGGAGGTCTATTGCAAAATTCAAAACCTTCAAGATGATGATACAATGATTCAACTAGCTTCCTTGAGACTAGAGGGTGCAACACTAGTATCGTGGGAGGCCAAGACACAAGATGAGATTAAAAAACATGGTAAGATCTCATTCTCTTGGTCTAATTTCATTGTTGCAATTAAAAGCCAAATTTACCCTCTATATGCAAAAATCCATCACGAATTGGCAGAACTTTAGACAACTTAAAGGTCAAAGTGTGCAAGATTACACCTAAGCATTTAGAAAAAGAGCTCTTGTGTTAGGTGTTGATTTGCATTCACAAGGCACATTGCTGAAGTATATAGGGGGTTTACATAAATACCTAAGACATACTATCCTTATGTTCAATCCCACTAGTCTAGATGAGGTTTGTGTGCAAGGCACTCACCTTGAGGTAAGAGGGAAAAATATTCCAAAAGAGGGTAAAAAGAAGCCATTTAAGGGTGGAGAGAAAGGAATTATTTAAAAGGAAAGGGAAAGAAAAATGCATCTGTTAAAAAGGAAGGAGATAAAATGACATGCAAACATTGTTCCAATGAGGGTCACGATGAAGACCGCTATTGGAAGCTTCATCCAGAGATGAGGCCCAAGAAATTCAACAACAAGGGAAAACAAAAAGCAATTGATACCACTCAACAGGATTTGGGATCTGACTCGGATGATGAAACTAAAATTATAGCCATGGGTATGAAAGGAAAAGAATCCATTGCTAGCACTAGTTCATCAAATTATCACATTAGTACTCCAAATGAAGAAACAAGGATTTAATTATTTCATGGTTATTTCAAAACATACAAAAATTGACACATTATTTGATAGTGGGTCTCAAGCCAATTTGATATCTGAATACTTAGTCAAGAAACTTAATCTTGAAACCATTCCTCATCACAACCATATCCTTTGGGTTGGATATGCAAGAACACAATTTTGCAGGTTACAAGAAAGTGTATTCTTCGGTTTGCAATCACAACAAACTTCATTGATGAAGTTGAATTAGATGATGTACTACTTGATATTTCAGGATTTTTTTTGGGTAGTCCTTACCTCTATGATATAAAAGCCATCTTCTATCGCCATGAAAACAAGTACCACTTGTTAAAAAATAGTGTGGATTATATTGTGAGAGCTCATCACAAGAAACTAAATCTTGCAATAGTTAATGCAGGGAAAATGAAAAGACTAGTGAATTCAAGCAAGAATTTTGTGCTTCTTATGATTAAACCAAAGAATGATGTTGATAATGAAGCATTTCAAGGTTGTGATCCAAAGTTGAAATCTTATTTGATTGAAGTGGTTAATCAAAATAACGAGATGTTTCAGGAGCCAAAGGGGTTACCTCCCAAGAGGGGAATCCAACATGAAATACAGTTGTAGCAAGATTTTCATCTCCTAACATTGGCATGTATAGGATGTTGGTGATGGAGAGTGCTAAAATTAAAAATAAAATTCAAGATTTGTTGGAAAAAGGGATCATTCAACCAAGTACTTCACCGTGCAGATCACCTATTGTGTTGGTGCCAAAGAAATATGGAACATGGTGCATGTGCGTAGATTTATGTGCATTGAACAAGATTATGGTAAAGAACCATTATCCACTTCCTATAATAGATGATTTACTTGACCAATTGAAAGATGCAAAGTATTTTATTAAGTTGGACTTCAGGAGTGGCTACCATCAAATTAGAATTGCTAAAGGAGACATTTGGAAGACAACATTCAAAACAAAGCAAGGTTTGTTTGAATGGCTTGTTATGCCTTTTGGTTTATGTAATCAGCACAGTGTTATACCATTTTTGGTCATTAACCTATTATTATTAGATGAACCCAAGTACACCATGTAAGACCAATTTATACCCCCAGTAGTTTCTTTCACTAAAATAACTTATTTGGTCATATTTAACCCAAAAAAAAGCAATTAATTAAATAAATCTTTATTTATTTAATTATTTCCTAAGAACAAGTTATTTAAATCATTATTTAAATAATATTCTTAGTTAAATTTGACTAAATCATCCATAAATAATAAAATAAACCATTATTTATTCCCATCATTCCCCTAAAATGATAAATAAATCATTTATTTATTTATTATTTATAAATAAAGGAATTGACCCAAGTCAAGAATCCTTTTCCCTCCAACAAATATAATAAAATATTCCTAAAATGTGCTTCTAGAATTCGATTAATAATATTTTATTCATGCACCGAGTTCTAGACCGCCCCAATATTTTGTTATAAATAGGGGGGTTTTCCCCATTCATTAACCACCTTCATTGCATTAGATCACTCTGGATCTTCTCTTGGTCACCATTTTCCATTTTGCTTTGTGAACTCCCATTGAGTTCTATGTTTGCCTTTCCACATCCATAAGAGAGAGAAATGCTAGATCTGAAACACTGAGGACTTCCAAGAACCCATCCCACTGAGGAGAACCGGAAAACACCTTTCTTGTTTTCCTCACAGGTGCCCCATTCTTTAATATAATACAAAATTCTTTCATATACATTCTTCTTGTCTTGTTCATTGGATCTATGGAGCTATGTTATTTCTTATCTGCTTAATATATTTTGTGCTTAGATTTGAATTTGTGCAGCAATCTTAAAGGTATTTTGCAGCCATAATTGATGTTAGGGCTATTTTTTATGCGTAGCTAAAGTGATATTTTACGACGAAAGATTCATACTAACAATTGGTGACTCCACACGGGTTTTCTTTTGCGACCACTGTCGTTTTATCTATTCCTGCATATCCAGTTGTTTCAGACCCTAGGGTTTCTCTTCCATTTTTTGTTTTTCCTATTTTTATGGTGATTTTCACCCCTCAAACCATTTAAATAGTCAAATTTTTAACTTCCGTGTGTTTCTGGCCTTATTGCGCAGGTGACAGACATTAGCCGCAACTGAGCCAACAAATTTTTTCTGAAATCTACCGCCGAGACTGCCAGATCTACAAGTCGCACTTATTGGCCCAAAAAGTGCGACCTGAGCCTCAGAACGCACTTTTCTACCCCAAACCTACGACCTGGACTGAAAACAGGTCAGAACCTGCGACCTGCCCTTTTTCTGCAAATTTTTCAGCACTTTTTCTGGGTTTGTCTGAAGCTTCTGTCAGGGTTTTCCAGCCTCTGTCTCTGCCCGTTTGGACCTGTTTCTGATCTGCTTCACTCACCTAAAAGGGAATCTTGCCCCTTAGGACTCTAGTACCCTCCACATTTTGTGGACGAGTCTTTACTGTTTCAGAAGTCTGAATTTCCAAAGTTTCAGCCCTCTTTTTCTCAGATCTGATACCTCCTTTTTAGAGCCCTTTAGATCAGCTCCTCTCCCTCCCAACACCACCTCATCTCGTTTTGTTTGGGTTCATTTCTATGGCCACTGCCTTGTCTCTCCTATCTGTAGCTGATCTCCTCCTTTTTAGCAGCAACCTTGCCTCTGCTTCTTTGCTGTTCTCTACACCACTTTTCAGCAGATTCACCCTTTGGATCCCAGTCCCTCCGGACCTTCAATATATTGGCATCTTTTAGCGTGCTTTGCCTAGTTTTTTTCCCTCTTGTAGACTAGTTTTGAGAGACCCGCCTTTTTGGGTTAGATTGCTACATTATTAGTTGTTAATTTTCTGTTCTTTCAGTCTTATTTACTGCATATTTCTTTTCCATTACGCAGCACACTTTTTATTTTACTCTCAAAACGTCTGGGTTTAAACAATTAAAATTTATGCACGCCACACACTGACCCTAAGCAAAGAAGCGTCTGGTTAACACCGCTTGGCAAAGACTTTAAAATCAATTGTCAATGAACCTCTCTACCCTTGACCTCACTTAATTTTGTCCCCCCCTGCCCTCGTCGGTTTATCTTCTTCCTGTCATCATTGCGCCCCCAAGGCGCCGCTCCCGGAGACTTCTTGGCCTTCATCCTCAGTCATTGAACTCCTATACCAATAGGTGTAATTTATCTTTTTCATGATTGTCTTGAATGAACTCTATAATATGTTCAAACCTTTTTCTTGAGTAAAGGTGTTCCATATTCTTAAAAAACCAAAAAATCAAAAAATTTAAAAAATGTAAAGAGGGTATACCCTAAAAGAAAAATCAAAGGGTAAGAAAAATAAAATGGTCAAAAAAGTGAAAGAAATGAACCCCAAGAAAAATAGACCAAGGAAAGTGTGCAAATCCAAATTCCACTACTATTTCATTTTTGTAATAAAGCAATTGTGTGCAGCTTGTCAAACTTTTGCCACAATTTATGAAGAGTCAAACTGTTTAAACTTGACTCATTCATGTTTCAATTTCATGTTGTAGAATCGAGAATAAATATCTGACCAAACATTTTAATCTTGGCAGATAAGTAGATAAGTAGAGTTAATAAAAGGTGCTCAACAGTTTAATCTGAGCCCTTGGATGTAATAAGGGTAGAATTAGATAGATTTTCCAATGTAAAAAAAGAAAAATATTTATAAGGGTGTATGCAAGTCTAAATGCACCAATAAAGAATGAATAAATGGTAGTGTCAAGTAGATAGGGTAGGTAGATGGTGTTGCAAAGTTTTATGTATTAGTGATGGTGCTAAATATGTTTAATCTCTTACTTTCATCAAGGCATCAAGGTAAAATGCATTGGAAAATTCAAGGTAAATCAAAATCCAAATCATTAACTTCCCACATCTCTTTTCTCCCTAAGATTTTTACTAATTTCCCAAAGTACTAAGGGTATTTGAAGATTAAAGGGCTCACAAGGCATTTCCTTGACTTTTTGAAGGGACCGACCCTCGGCCTAATGATCAAAAAGACCTAAGTATTTGAGATTATTTGCCATTATAATCATTCAATTTTAACCTTTTCCTAAGTAAAATCCTATTTTACTTAGGAAAATCATGAAAATTTCCACAATAATCCCTCAAAATCACTTGCTATTCTATGTTGAAGTGTTGAAATTGAGATGATGTGTTTTACTTCAGAAATCTTCATTTTCTTAGTTATAGTTAAGTATTTTGAGTTTACCTTGTCCTTTGTCATATTAACTTCTGATTTATTTATTAAATCCCTAGTGAAAAGACCTTTCCCTATATGTATAACTCCTTCTAAATAAATATCCCAAAAACCCATCTTATTATAAAATTTTAACCAAAGTATTTATTTTCCAGTTATTCATAAAAAACTCACATTATGTGCCCTTTGGTTAAAATATATCATTATCTAATATCCCCGCCCCTATGATAAGTTAAACACATTGGTTGATTTATCATATAATAAAAACATATATGAAAAACTTTGAAACATATATTTTATATGTTCAAATAAAATAAATCCCGAGTTTAATTAAAACTAAACTTTGGAAATAATCCCATTTTCCCCCATACCTGACGCCCTAACTCGAGTTAAAAATCCCGCTATATATTCCATTCCCTAACCCTAATTCGAGTTAAAAAACCAAAGTTCTGTTACGACCCCGACCCTTTATAACCATGGGATTAATTAATCACTCGGATTAATTAATAACCAACCTTTCCTCCAATCGAAAGCCACCCAGGATAAATAATGAAATGTTAATTATTTTAAATATCCATCGGGCCCGCACATTTAAATCTCGCCAACCTCACATCCCTTCAACCGTTGGATCGCCCCTCCAAAAATCAACGGTCCACGATCGTTCTGCTGGCCGTCTTACATCCGGAAGTTAACGCGCGGGGGCACGGTGGTTTTGGAATAGTCCACCGGCCACGTTTTGACTTCTAAATGGAATCGTTGCTTCCCCGTTTAAAACTGCCATTGCCCATAAGCGGTGCGGAAATTACCGCTTACCGCCCGACCCCTGCCACAAGTCATCCCGTACCTCGATGATGTCATTCCTCGATAAAATAAAAATCCCTTTGACTTTGAAAATAAAACAAATTTCGTGTTTTTTTTGTCATTTTCATTGCTGAAAGCGACTGCGCCTTCCACTACGAAATTCAAAATTTCACTGAAAATTACTGTTCTATCCAATTTCGCTTGAGAATTCCACTGGACCAGTGTTCAAGCATCTTCTTGCCACCACTTGATACCTGTTAAATCCCACTTTGCCTCCGAAAATAGGTATTTATTCTATTGCGCTCCGAACTTTAAAAGAAACTATGTGTTCCTTGTTTTTCCACTGGATCAGTGTTAAAATCTTATCGCTAAGATCATTCCCTGATTTTAAAACTGTGAATTGTTCCCCCAAACCTGCAACTGTGCCAATTTCCCTCATTAAAACTAAAATCACGTCATTTCTGTGAAGAAAACCCAGAAACTTCCATTTTGAATACACAAGAACCAAAATGAAAGCTCCGACAGCCCTGAATGTAACCCCATTGAATGCCCCTCACAGAGAGTTAGAATATTTACCATTAGTAGATAAAGACTTTCAAATTAAAGATTTAGTTTTCAATGAAATTCCCCTTCGAAGCTATTGTCACTGCAAAGACGATTATTCGAAGGGTCTGGATGTCATTGGATTGTGGGAATCCAATTTCCCGAGATATCTTATCCCCTCAGTCTATATTTTCCTAGAAAATATCCACTACTGTCACTCTAACTATGATTCAACTCAAAGGGCAGTGTTGTCTCCTGATCAGAGTATCCTTTTCCCTATCACTCCTCAAGCTATCAATCAAATGCTCCATTTTGAACCTGATCAAGATCTTACTCCTTTGTCCATGGAAGAACTACTTGAAAAGTCCACCCAACTATCCTCAGAAAAATTGAAATGAATTTGCCAAACTTTTATGTTGCCTGAACATCAACCTAAGGGTCCTCCTCCATATGGTTTTGCTTACTTTAATAATTTAGGCAGACTCCTCCTGAATATGATATCCTTTGTCATGGGTTTCAATACAAGTGAATATGTTGATGAAATAACCTTGGTCTTGTTGTCTATCTTTACTCCTGGGCAACCTCCTGCAGTAAAATATGACTTTGCTTCTTTCATAGCCAATAAAATCCATGACCAGTTCATGAAGCTAGATAATGAGAAAGTGTTTAAATATTCCTCAGTCATTTACCATCTCATCATCTATTATCAATCAGAAAAGTTTCCTTTTCCTGTTAAAAAGCTTGATGCAAAGGGAAACCGTAGATCAGTTATATTCTGGTCTGCCATAATTCACTCTTCCTATAATTCTCCCTATTCCTATGCTGAGTTCATCGATTTTTTTGTATACCCTGCAACTACCTTGTTAACTGGAATTCCCCCTCCAAGGCTCAGTAATGAGATTAAGAAAACTTTGCAGCTTTCCAGGACATATAAAGTTGGGGACAGGTATTTATACCAAAATCATTCAGTCATCAGAATATATGGATGTGAATTGCATCCATTCAAGTTGCCAAAATATGTGCCCATGAGACTTTTTGCCCTGGAATATTTCAGGCAAATGAATAATTCTGATATGATTCATTTTTGTAGTGTGAAAAAAAAAGCCCAACTCAGGATCAAAAGTCAATTAGGTCCCTTCATATGCAACTCTAGGGATGCTGAGCGAGAAGCAGAAGATATACTACAAAGCCATTGCAAGTTCCAAAGAAGTTTCTGTTGGGTTCCTTATGATCCATTTGGTTTTATCTGTGATAAAAGAATGAAGAACAAATCATCCCCATACTTTCACAACAGGATTCCTGAAATAGAACAATATGCTAATCAAGATGAATGGGTGGAAGGAACACTAGTTGAGGAAGATAGTGAAGAAGACAAAATGAACAAAATTATGAAAGACCTTGAGAAAAAATTTGACTTAGAATCTTTTGGGCAAGTGCAGGTACAACATATTGGCACTTCTTCAGCAGGAAATCTCCAAAATGGATTACAGGAAATCAGTTCACCAATTGCAGTTGAATCTAAAGGAAAAGGCAAAGAACCTGAGGTACAGGTCATTGAAACTTTCATTATGTCAGAAAAGCCTCAAACCTCTAAAGCACCAGATCAAACACAGGTTTCCCCTGTTCAAGTTAATCATCCAGAAGTTTCAAAATTACAGACTCCATCTAATACAGAAATAGGCAAGAAAAGGTAGGTTCCAGATCCTACTCCTCCTAGAGAATCCTCAAAGCTACATCAAGCCAAAAAGCAGAAACCCGATCCACTTCTAGAAGTGGAAATTATTGATGAGATGTTTGATGATGAAAGAGAAGATAGTCAACTAACTGGCACAGTTAGTACAACACACACAGGTCACAAAGGTAAATAATTGCAAAAATAGTTCAGTAGTGAAGTATCTTCTGTTAAGCCACCAAAAAGAGATGCAGGTGATATCAAGAGAACTTTCACTAATATAAAAGCAAAGAATGATCCATTGAGAATGAAGGTATATGATCAGTATCTAAAAATGGCCCCACACAATCAGGAAAGATTGATGTCAGCATTTGACATTCAACAAGGCAAAATGATGATGAGCCATTTCAAATCCAAAGTACCAAAGCCCATGACAGCATCTGATTATATTAGGACCAATTTTGAGGTCCTGGAGAAATACATTCATCCCCTGGACTAGATAGAGTTGCATAAACAAACTGGGGAAATGGTATATTCTACTCTTACTGATAAGGCCATGTCAGCCCTTAGGCTACAAGATTCTTTAAATAATACAAGCACCCAGTTGCAAATTGAGAAGGCCTCTTCTCAGGCAAAAGATAACAGAATAATGTCTCTGGAAGACATAATCATCAGTTTGGGTCACAACCCCAAAGATATCAAAAGCATTGAGGCACTAATCAAAAAGAAAGATGATGATATTGCTGCACTGAGAAAGCAGCTGAAATTGCCAGCCTCAAGGCATCCCCAGAGTCAAGAAGTTTTGAAGGAAAATTCACAGGAAGAGATAATGGAGTTGCTCTTAAAAATGACTGAGCAACTGAGTGAAACAGAGAAAGAATTGGAACAAGCTTTACAAGAAAAGGAAGCTATCATGCAGGCATCCATCACAGAAGCTACTACAACTACAGGTACCACAACAACAGATCAACAAACAGAATCAGCATAGGTAAACACTTCTGGTTTAAGTTCTAATGAATTGGTAAAACAAATGGAAAGTTTAAAACTCAGAGTCACAGAACTTAAAACCACAAAATTGCAGTTAGAAAACTTGGAGCAGAAATATGATATGTCCAAAAGGACTGTTGCAGATAATACCAGGGAAATTAAAAGATTGGAAAAATTAGTTAAGGCTTTAGAAAAAGATCTTTCATTAGAAAAGCCTTTGAGAGAAATAAATGAAATTCTTTAGGATAATATAACTGAGTCAATAAAAAGTGTTTGGTCCTTTGTTCAAACAATCTTTGAACAAAATGACTTGATCAAAGTAGCCCAGGAAGAAATAGCCAAAACAAGAGATGAATTAAAGGGCAGACCTGAGCAAGCCAATCAACTTATAGAGTTTCTGAACACCCGGACTAAACAACAGCTTTCAGAATTAGGAATTGATGACAGGACAGGCACTATTTTAGAAATAAAAAGAGTTTTTACTAAAAGAACTCTTATGCAGAATTTGGAAAGGAAGTGCTCAGATATTCTAGAAGAAATCAATGCTTTTAAAGGGAAATTTCAGGTCCTATTAGACAATGGGTTACCCAGTCCTATGCTCGCAGAGGACAAGATAATGGACCTGGAAACCTATGTTACTAAAATAGACATACATGCTCATAACACAACTGTTATTTCTATCAGTTCGGCACAAGCAACATTGCCAACAGGAAGGAATCTCTACGACAGGGTGAAGAATTTGTTTCATCTTGAGCATGAAATAAAGTATTTGTTCCCTAGTCAACCCACTTTTTACAGGTACACAGAGGCCGATGAGACATTGAGAAAACTTAAAAGAACCATAATAGCAGAAGATCAATGGTGGGAAGACTTATTGGAAATTTTGTAAAATTTATCTTCAGGCAGAGAAATTTGTCTTTTACCATCATGCAAAGGATAAATAGTGAGCACAGATTAAAGAGTATCAGTTGAACATGTTAAAGAGTATCCGTAGAAACAAAGAGTATCAGATAAGCAAAGGAATTACTCAAAGAGACAGCATCGAGCTCTATTATAGCACCTGCCTCCAGCACATCCGCAAAATAAGGAAACAACACACCAACAGTTACATTTTATTCTATCTACGAGACCATCTGTCTCCTTTTTTTATTGTAACTTATTTATTAGTCACCCTAAATTAAGGGCTAGGTTAGTGTGAGATATTTTCAATCATTTTTTGTATAAATAAACCCTCAAAGAGAGTATTGAGGGTGGATTCTACGACTTTGCTGTGACATTGATGTTTTTGGAATAAAATTGCATTGGAGAAACTTCTTTGTGGCTTGCTGGATGATACTTTGAAGCTCAGTACTTTTTGTAGGATTCATGTGTTGGAATCTAGTTCAATAAGTCTTTCTATCCTATGTCTTAAGTTTATATCTGTTTATATTATCATTGTGTCCATTTATGAATAATTGACATAAAAGAATAAATCAGAATTTACTTGATTGTACTCTGATTTTAGTTTTTATTATTCTAAATGTTTTCCTCTAAATTGGTTATAAGCAACGAATTCTTAATTGCTCTTGCTTCGCTAATTTAAACATTTTGGTTACTATAGTAAAGAATTCTTCACTGCTCTTTATTTGTAATCATTTCATTTCTTTCTTTTGAACATGGTGAAAGATTCTTAACTTCCTTTCATCCCTTCAAACCCATTCCACTCCACTTTAAATTTTAAGGATTGTTCTCTATTTGGCTATCTTGCCCTTCAAAGCCATCTTGTGTGTAGAATAGAAATCCAGTAAAGCCATCCTTTGACTCCATAGCCCAGTGGACTGAAAATCTTCAACCCTGCCCTTAGTTGGTGGATTCCACCATTCAAACAAAATCAAAACTCTTGGACTTATAACTAGCCTAAAAATTTCTAAGAACAAAGATAAATTATAAAGAGAGAGCCCTCTCTGGATGCAGATTGGCTAGATTCTGCATCTGAAGGTTGGTTTGTGGTTACCTCGGGTATACTTTCCTTTTCCACAACTTCAAGGAAAACCTGAGTGATAACATAGTGGCGACTCCATTGGGGAACTGAATCATTTTTATTGTTAATATCGTTCACTTATAAGCTATAGACAGAGTCTGAAAAACAGCTAGGTAGCCTTTGAAATTGCTTTTGCTCTGCAATTGCAAAAGTAAATAAATGCTGTTTCAGTCTATCTCTGATTTAGCCTATACTCTGAAGTTTAGTTTCAAATGTTTAATCAGACTCTCTAGTTCAATAAATATTTGAGAAAATTTTAAATCAAAAATCATTATTTCTTGAAGTATTTGTAGAAGTTGTATTTATTTGTCAATTAAAACCAAAAATCCAAAAACACTTAGTCTAGGAAAACTGGCTTCAGAAAGAATTCGTCATACTAGGTCAAATCCTAACCCTAATCCACCACCAATATTTGAAAATCCAAATCTGATTCCTAGGATTATTAGAAGACAAGGAAGTCAAGAAAGTTCTGAAAGAGGAAGTCAAGAGAGTTCTGGAAGTTCCAGACCTCTTTCTAGATCACAGTCTTGCCCTGTCAAGATAATATATTTTGACGAAATCCCTTTTGATGAGCGTTTTGAAACATCCTTATTTGTAAATTTTTCTGAAACTGAATTATCCAGATTAGTTCTAGATCCATTGTTTTTTGAAGATTTGCAATTCAGATTTGTTTCATATCACCTTGACAGATAGTTACAAGACTCCATTCAATCTGAACAAACCTTTGAAGAAAGTTAAAACATCTCTGTAATTACCGAAGCTTCCCCAAGTTCAGTTATTTTTTCTCAAGCTCTTAAAATACCAGTCACCCCTTCTTCTCCTCCACCTAGACCACCCTCACCTGTCGTTCCATTACACCTTCCAATGGCCAATAGATATGCTCCGTTACAGTTGCCATCCAACCCTGCTGCCTTGCCTCAGGATTATCAAAGTAATATCACACCTTTTGATGGATCAGGTACTTATACAGCTCAACAACATACGAAAAGGATGACTAATTACTTTTAATTCTATGAAATTGACACTGATGATGTCCGAATGAGAATTTTTGTTCAGAGTCTTACTGGGGAAGTTAGGACATGGTTTAGAGCCCTTGCTCCAAACAGTATTGCTGATTTACCAGCTTTGTATAGGGCATTTTTGAATAGATGGGAGAAGAAGAAAGACCCTCTTCAGATCTTATCTGAATTTGAAAAATTAAGGAGAAGACCTAATGAAACAATGCAAGATTACATAATAAGATTCAACGAAGCATATAACGATGTTCCCCAGAACCTCAGACCCCCTCCTAACTCCGTATTGGTCAAATTTCCAGATGGTTTTGACTCCGACATAGCCTATTCTCTCAGGGAAAGAGCTCCCCAAACCCTAGAGGAAATGCAAAGCATAGTGGTGAGTGTAGAAGAAAATCTTATAGAAAAACGAGCCAGAGCTAGGGCGGAAAGAAGAATGCCTATTAATGAAGAACCTTCATCTTTTGAAAGAAAGCTGGATGCAATCATCAAAATTATGGAAAGATTAGGAGACAGAGTGGAGACAATCGAAAGAAAGTCTACTAGTGATAATCAAAATGTTGTGAGAAACCCAAACTTTAGAAGAAATCAGAACCAAAACATTGGGAAGAATGTCCCTGACCAAAATATCAGGCCACCTTTCCAAGAAAACTTTGTTGAAGGATCAACTTCTGAAGAACCTACTGAGGATGTCGAAATAAATAATTTGAATGAAAAAAAAAATGAACCAGAAGTTTTCCTATCTCAGGATGATCAGGAGAATCACATCCTTGAAACATTCCAAACTCATTCAGAAGAAACTTTGATTTCAAAGAAGGCTATGACACAGAAATTTATGAGGTTCATAAACAGTACAATTTGAGAAGCAGATGGATTGATGTGCCAGAGAATAGCAAACAGAAAACTGCAAAACAAAATGTCAAAGGTAAAGTTAACATCCCTCCTGTACAAAACATTCCCCCTGTACAAATTCTGTCTAGGACAACTCCTAACCCTTCAAATCCAATAATTGAAGATGTGTCTGACAACCAACCAAACAATAAACAACAATCTAATACTTTTCCTCCTGCAGGAAATGTAGAAGAAATAGTAGAAGTTAGTTCAGAAACACCTTCAAATCAAAATTTCACTCATGAAAAAGAGAAAAATGTTGAAGACCCAAAAAATAGAGAAAACCCAACTGTGCAAAACATTAAAGCTCAAACAGAAAAATCTTTCAATCTAGAGGCTGAAATAGGCAAACTAAAGATAGTTGTTCCTTTATCAGAATTGGATAAACATGATGTCTATAGAAGTCAAATCAACAAATCGCTAAACATTAACATTACTGGAATGGATGATTCGGTAAATATTCTTGATGATCAACCCAAACTCCTTTTTGGCCCCGAGGTAAATGGAAAACCAGAAAGTGGAGGAACTCCTCCATTTTATGTGAGCTTGAACGTTCATGATAAAATTCTCCACAATGCTATGCTTGATTCTGGAGCATCCCACAATTTGATGCCAAAAGCTGTGATGGAAAGATTAAATTTAGACATTACCAGACCGTATAAATATTTGTTTTCTTTTGATTCTAGTCAGGTAAGATGTTTAGGTTTGATTAAAGACTTGTGTGTTACTTTGGTACAATACCTTGTGAAGTCTGTTTTGATGGATATAGTAGTGGCTGATATTCCTCCTAAATATGATATGTTGTTGTCCAGATCCTGGGCTGCTAAACTTGGAGGATCTATTCAACTAGACATGTCATATGCCACTATTTCAGTATTTGGTCAACCTAAGAGATTATATAGAGAAACCTTGATGAAATACTTAGTCAGTAGTCATGAGAAGCCTAAAAACTTCCCTGTCTATTCAGTACATTCTGATATGGATTCTTTCATCCTTTATAATGCTGAAAAGGACCTTCCAACTGAACTAGAAGCACCTGAAAAGGACACTACAATTACATCCACTGTTCAGATTGAAGAAATTTCAGAAAACCAAGAAACACCAGATAACCAAGAACTACCAGAAAAATCTAAACAACTAGCTCCTGTTAAGAAACATGTTAAAATAGTTGATGAAGATTATGAGCATGAAATTCTGTGGCATTTATAATTTGATGGCTCAGTAAACAAGTTAGGAGCAGGAGCTGGAATTTGGTTACATAATGTTGAAAATGATCATGCTGAAGGTCATTCTTATAGATTGAATTTTAAATGCACTAACAACATGGCTGAGTACGAAGCCCTTTTGCTAGGCCTTAAACATGCCAAAAAGTTAGGAGCAATTAGGATATCAATCATAGGAGACTCTGAATTAATTATCCAACAGATTAATGGTGAATGTTCAACCAAAGATCCCAGATTGAAACAATACAGAGAAACAATTGTGGAAATTATCAACACTTTTCTACAAGCTCAACTTGCCAAAATTCCAAGGAAACAAATTTTGCATGCTCACAGTCTTGCAATGTTCGCTAGCACATGTAAATTGCCTTTTGGACCTAATCATCAGTTCACAGCTGAGATTAGACATAGACCTGCTATACCGGACAATCTAATGAATTGGCAAGTATTTGTAAATAATAATCAAATCAATAGTTTTTTGACATTAGAAAATGAGTTTTCTAACAGTAATATAGATGAGGACATAACAATCAATGAATCTGATCAAGAAAAAGAACAAAAAACAGATATTTCTAAAGAAACTGCAATTCACATGCTTCACCCAACCACATTCATAGAAAAAGATATGCAGGATTTGATACAAATGGAATTTGATGATATCATAGAAGATGAAACTGAAATCATTAATCTGAAAGATAATCATTTACCCAAGGGATTAACTCCGTTGGAGGATCTTTTTGACTCAAATTATATTCCATTTAGACCCAAAATGGAGCCTATCAAGGCTGATATTGAAGAATGCAATTTAGGAACCCCAGAAGATCCTAAAATGGTTAAATTATCCAAATCTCTACCAGAAGATCAAAAGGTTAAATATGTTGAAATCTTAAAGGAATTCCAGGACGTTTTTGCCTGGAGTTATGAAGATCTTAAAGCATATGATACATCCATAATTCAACACACTATAGATTTGAAACCAGATCAGAAACCTTTTAAACAAAAACTTAGAAGGATCAATCCTGTTTTACTACCTTCAATTGAAAAAGAAATTAAAAGGATGTTTGAAGTAGGGATTATAGCTCCTATCAGGTTCTCTGAATGGGTTTCTAATCTAGTACCAACAAGAAAGAAAACTGGAGAAATTAGACTGTGTGTCGATTTGAGAAATTTGAATAAAGTTTATTTAAAAGATAACTATCCTTTATCTAAAATGGACCATATTCTACAGAGGGTAGTGGGATCTTCAAGAATATCTCTTCTGGATGGATTTTCAGGGTATAACCAGATTCTGGTTCATCCCGATGATCAAGATAAAACAACATTTACAACACCATGGGGTACTTTTAAATATGTCAAGATGCCATTTGGACTCAAGAATGCAGGAGCTACATTTCAAAGAGCAATGGACATTGTTTTTTCTAAAGAAATACATGATTTTCTGGTAATTTATCTAGATGATTTAACAGTTTTTTCCAAAATAGATCAGCAACATTTAGATCATATAAGGCAAGTGTTTATAAAGTGCAGAAAATATGGTATTTCCTTAAATCCTAAAAAGTCATTGTTTGGTTTGGAAGAAGGAAAGCTCTTAAGTCACATTATTTCTAAAGATGGCATTCGAATTGACCCTGAAAGAATACAAGCAATTTTGCAGATACCTCATCCCAGAAATATAAAAGAACTTCAAGCTTTCATAGGAAAGATTAATTTCTTGAGAAGATTTATTTCCAGTTTATCTGAATTACTTAGATTGCTTACTAACATGCTTAAAAAAGATTCAAGCATTGACTGGACTATAGAAGCCAAGCAATCATTTGAAGAAATAAAAATGGCTTTAACAAGAACACCAGTTCTTACTAGTCCGAAGTTTGATAGAGATTTCATTATTTTTTCATTTTCTTCTGAACATACAATTGCAGCTATTTTACTACAAAAAGATGATCGGGGATGTGAAAAACCAATTGCGTTTTTTAGTAAAGGACTTAGGGATGCATCTTTGAAATACAATATCATGGAGAAACAGGCTTTTGCATTGGTAAAAGCAATTAAAGATTTCAGAGTTTACATATTATATTCTCATGTGATAGCTTATGTGCCTAATGCTGTAGTTAAAGACATCTTGACTCAAGATGGCATTGAAGGCAAAAGAGGTAAGTGGATAGCTACCATTTTAGAACATGATATTGAAATGAAACCAACAAAACTCATAAAAGGTCAAGGTTTAGCTCAACTTATGACTGAAACTAATTGCCAAGCCTTAGACATCAATGAACTGGATGACGAACAGGAGATGGCGACTCCACAGATCAGTCAAGCTTTCTTAGATTCTCCCTGGTACACTGATATCATTCATGTTTTATTAAACCTGCAAGCTCCTCCAGGGTTGTCCAGAACAAAACAAAGATTTTTGAAAATGACATCTTTAAAATATTGTATTTTAGATGGCACTCTATTTTGGAAAAATCATGAAGGAATTTTATTAAATTGTCTATTGAAAGATGAAGCTGACAAGGCACTTAATGAATTTCATGCAGGGGATTGTGGTGGACATCTCTACTGGAAGTCAACTGCAGACAAAATCTTAAGGGCTGGTTTTTACTGGCCAACCTTGTTTTCAGATGTTAAGAAATTTGTAACAACTTGTCATAAGTGTCAGATCTTTGAGGGTAAAAGAAATTTGTTACCTTTACCATTAAGACCAATTTCCATAGAAAGACCCTTTCAACAATGGGGATTAGATTTTATTGGAGAAATTCATCCCTCTTCTTCTAGGCAACATAGATGGATTCTAACTTCCACAGATTACTTTACCAAATGGATTGAAGCTATCCCATGTAGACAGGCCAATGATTCTGTAATTATATGGTTTTTAGAAACCAATATACTTTCAAGATTTGGCTGTCCAGAAAAAATTATCACAGATAATGCTGCTGCATTTAAGTCAAAGAAAACGATTAGTTTCTGCAATAAATATCATATTACTTTAGGCCATTCAATAGCCTATTACCCTCAGGGTAATGGACTAGCAGAATCCTCCAATAAAAGCCTCATTAATATCATCAAAAAGTTATTGGAAGAAAATAAAAAGAATTGGCATAAGAAACTTACCAATGCATTGTGGGCAGACAGACTTACAACTAAGAAATCAATTGGGATTAGTCCATATGAATTAGTTTATGGCATTGAAACAAGATTCCCATCATCTTTAGGAATTCTTGTTATGAAGTTACTTCAGGAGGCTCAAGTGGAACCAAATGACATCCAGAGAAGAATTAACCAAACAATTCACTTGCAGTAAACCAAAGAAGAAGTATATCAACGATCTCAAGTCTTGCAGGAAAAGTTAAAGAAAATGTTTGATAGAAGAACTAAAGCAGAAGATTTCCAATTAGGAGACAAAGTCCTAAGATGGGATTCCAGAAGGGAAGAAAAAGGGAAACATGGGAAATTTGATTTCTTATGGAAAGGGCCTTACATCATTTATGCCTTACAGGGGAACAACACATACTTTTTAAAGAACTTGGACAATTCAGAAGATGAGGAAGGACCAGTCAATGGTCGAATGTTGAAGCACTATTTTGATCCTATTTACTAGGATATTCTGATTTTTTCTAACTTGTACATAATATATCCTTTTCTAATGCAGTTTTGATTGGATGGTGACTTCTTGGAGTTGAAGCCCGAAGCGAAGGCCCTAAGCTTCAAAAGTTCCACTATCATATGTACAATAAAGCTACCAGAAGAAGAAGATTACATGTTCAGACTGAAGACATTTTTTAGGCATCTGACCTGATGTTCTTGACTTTTCACAAGGAAAAGCCATCCCCAAGTGGAGCCAGTGTTAGACTCCTATACCAATATGTGTCATTTTTCATGATTGTCTTGAATGAACTCTATAATATGTTCAAACCTTTTTCTTGAGTAAAGGTGTTCCATATTCTTAAAAAACCAAAAAATCAAAAAATTTAAAAAATGTAAAGAGGGTATACCCTAAAAGAAAAATCAAAGGGTAAGAAAAATAAAATGGTCAAAAAAGTGAAAGAAATGAACCCCAAGAAAAATAGACCAAGGAAAGTGTGCAAATCCAAATGCCACTACTATCTCATTTTTTGTAAATAAGTAATTGTGTGCAGCTGGTCAAACTTTTGCCACAATTTATGAAGAGTCAAACTGTTTAAACTTGACTCATTCATTTTTCGATTTCATGTTGTAGAATAGAGAATAAATATCTGACCAAACAGTTTAATCTTGGCAGATAAGTAGATAGGTAGAGTTAATAAAAGGTGCTCAACAGCTTAATCTGAGCCCTTGGATGTAATAAGGGTAAAATTAGATAGATTTTCCATGTAAAAAGAAAAAAGGTTGATAAGGGTTTGCAAGTCCAAATGCACCCTAATAAAGAAGAGAAAATGGTAGTGTCAAGTAGATAGGGTAGGTAGATGGTGTTGCAAAGTTTTATGTGATGAATGATGGTGCTAAATATGTTTAATCTTTACCTTCATCACAAGTACTGAAGCAGAAAATGCATTGGAAAATTCACAGAAAGCAAAGTCAAAATCATTAACTTCCCACATCACTTTCTCCCTAAGATTTTTACTAATTTCCCCAAAGTGCTAAGGTATTTGGAGATCAAAGGGGCTCAAGGCATTTCCTTGACTTTTGGAGGGACCGGACCCTCGGCCTAATGATCAAAAAGACCTACGTACTTGAAATTATTTATCATTATGATCATTCACCTTTAATCTTTTCCTAAGTAAAATCCAATTTTACTTAGGAAAATCATGCCATATTTCATAAAATCCCCTCAAAATCACTTGTTATTCTATGTTTAAGTGTTGAAATTGAGATGATGTAATTTACTTCAAAAAAATCTTCACTTTCCTAGATTTGTAAAGTATTTTGAGTTTTCCTTTTCCCTTTGTCATATTAACCTCTGATTTATTTATTAAATCCCTAATAAAAAGACCTTATCCTATAGTACTTAACTCCTTTTATCTAATATCCCAAAAACTCATCTATTATGATTTTAACCAAAGTATTTATTTCCCCATGCATTCATAACAAACCCACATTATGTGCCCTTTGGTTAAAATATATCATTATATAATATTCCCACCCCTATGATAAGTTAAACACATTGGTTGATTTATCATATAATAAAAACATATATGAAAAACTTTGAAACATATATTTTATATGTTTAAATAAAATAAATCCCGAGTTTAATTAAAACTAAACTTCGGAAATAATCCCATTTTCCCCCATACCTGACGCCCTAACTCGAGTTAAAAATCCTGCTATATATTCCATTCCCCAACCCTAATTCGAGTTAAAAAACCAAAGTTCTGTTACGACCCCGACCCTTTATAACCATGGGATTAATTAATCACTCAGATTAATTAATAACCAACCTTTCCTCCAATCGAAAGCCGCCCGGGATAAATAATGAAATGTTAATTATTTTAAATATCCATCGGGCCCGCAAATTAAAACCCCGCCAACCTCACATCCCTTCAACTGTTGGATCACCCCTCCAAAAATCAACGGTCCACGATCGTTCCGCTGGCCGTCTTACATCCGGAAGTTAACGCGCGGGGGCACGGTGGTTTTGGAATAGTCCACCGGCCACATGTTGACTTCTAAATGGAATCGTTGCTTCCCCGTTTAAAACCTCCATTGCCCATAAGTGGTGCGGAAATTACCGCTTACCGCTCGACCCCTGCCACAAGTCATCCCGTACCTCGATGATGTCATTCCTCGATAAAATAAAAATCCCTTTGACTTTGTAAATAAAGCAAATTTTGTGTTTTTTCTGTCATTTTCTTTGCTGAAAGCGACTGCGCCTTCCACTACGAAATTCAAAATTTCACTGAAAATTACTGTTCTATCCAATTTCGCTCGAGAATTCCGCCGGACCAGTGTTCAAGCATCTTCTTGCCACCACTTGATACCCGTTAAATCCCAGTTTGCCTCCGAAAACAGGTATTTATTCTATTGCGCTCCGAACTTTAAAAGAAACAATGTGTTCCTTATTTTTCCACTGGATCAGTGTTAAACTCTTATCGCTAAGATCATTCCCTGATTTTAAAACTGTGAATTGTTCCCCTAAACCTGCAACTGTGCCAATTTCCCTCATTAAAACTAAAATCATGTCATTTCTCTGAAGAAAACTTAGAAACTTCCATTTTGAATACACAAGAACCAAAATGGAAGCTTCGACAGCCCTGAATGTAACCCCATTGAATGCCCTCACAGAGAGTTAGAATATTTACCATTAGTAGATAAAGACTTTCAAATTAAAGATTTGGTTTTCGATGAAAGTCCCCTTCGAAGCTATTGTCGCTGCAGAGACGATTATTCGAAGGGTCTGGATGTCATTGGATTGTGGGAATCCAATTTCCCGAGATATCTTATCCCCTCAGTCTATATTTTCCCATAAATTACCCACTACTGTCACTCTAACTATGATTCAACTCAAAGGGCAGTGTTGTCTCCTAATCAGAGTATCCTTTTCCCTATCACTCCTCAAGCTATCAATCAAATGCTCCATTTTGAACCTGATCGAGATCTTACTCCTTTTTCCATGGAAGAACTACTTGAAAAGTCCACCCAACTGTCCTCAGAAAAATTGAAATGCATTTGCCAAACTTTTATGTTTCCTGAACATCAACCTAAGGGTCCTCATCCATATGGTTTTTCTTACTTTAATAATTTAGGCAGACTCCTCCTGAATATGATATCCTTTGTCATGGGTTTCAATAGAAGTGAATATGTTGATGAAATAATCTTGGTCTTGCTGTCTATATTTACTCCTGGGCAACCTCCTGCAGTAAAATATGACTTTGCTTCTTTCATTGCCAATAAAATCCATGACCAGTTCATGAAGCTAGATAATGAGAAAGTGTTTAAATATTCCTCAGTCATTTACCATCTCATCATCTATTATCAATCAGAAAAGTTTCCTTTTCCTGTTAAAAAGCTTGATGCAAAGGGAAACCGTAGATCAGTTATATTCTGGTCTGCCATAATTCACTCTTCCTATAATTCTCCCTATTCCTATGCTGCGTTCATCGATTTTTTTGTATACCCTGCAACTACCTTGTTAACTGGAATTCCCCCTCCAAGGCTCAGTAATGAGATTAAGAAAAATTTGCAGCTTTCTAGGACATATAAAGTTGGGGACTGGTATTTATACCAAAATCATTCAGTCATCAGAATATATGGATGTGAATTGAATCCATTCAAGTTGTCAAAATATGTTCCCATGAGACTTTTTGCCCTGGAATATTTCAGGAAAATGAATAATTCTGATATGATTCATTTTTGTAGTGTGAAAAAGAAATCCCAACTCAGGATCAAAACTCAATTAGGTCCCTTAATATGCAACTCTAGGGATGCTGAGCGAGAAGCAGAAGATATACTACAAAGCCATTGCAAGTTCCAAAGAAGTTTCCGTTGGGTTCCTTATGATCCATTTAGTTTTATCTGTGATAAAAGAATGAAGAACAAATCATCCCAATACTTTCACAACAGGATTCCTGAAATAGAACAATATGCTAATCAAGATGAATGGGTGGAAGGAACACTAGTTGAGGAAGATAGTGAAGAAGACAAAATGAAAAAAATTATGAAAGACCTTGAGAAAAACTTTGACTTAGAATCTTTTGGGCAAGTGCAGGTACAACATATTGGCACTTCTTCAGCAGGAAATCTCCAAAAGGGATTACAGGAAATCAGTTCACCAATTGCAGTTGAATCTAAAGGAAAAGGCAAAGAACCTGAGGTACAGGTCATTGAAACTTTCATTATGTCAGAAAAGCCGCAAACCTCTAAAGCACCGGATCAAACACAGGTTTCCCCTGTTCAAGTTAATCATCCAGAAGTTTCAGAATTATAGACTCCATCTAATACGGAAATAGGCAAGAAAAGGCAGGTTCCAGATCCTACTCCTCCCAGAGAATCCTCAGAGCTACATCAAGCCAAAAATTAGAAACCCGATCCACTTCCAGAAGTGGAAATTATTGATGAGATGTTTGATGATGAAAGAGAAGATAGTCAACTAACTGGCACAGTTAGTACAACACACATAGGTCACAAAGGTAAAGAATTGCAAAAACAGTTGAGTACTGAAGTATCTTCTGTTAAGCCACCAAAAATAGATGCAGGTGATATCAAGAGAACTTTCATTAATATAAAAGCAAAGAATGATCCATTGAGAATGAAGGTATATGATCAGTATCTAAAAATGGCCCCACATAACCAGGAAAGGTTAATGTCAGCATTTGACATTCAACAAGGCAAAATGATGATGAGCCATTTCAAATCCAAGGTGCCCAAACCCATGACAGCAACTGATTATATTAGGACCAATTTTGAGGTCCTGGCAAAAGATATTCATCCCCTGGACCAGATAGAGTTGCATAAAAAAACTGGGGAAATGGTATATTCCACTCTTACTAATAAGGCCATGTCAGCCCTTAGGCTACAAGATTCTTTAAATAATATAAGCACCCAGTTGCAAATTGAGAAGGCCTCTTCTTAGGCAAAAGATAACAGAATAAAGTCTTTGGAAGATATAATCATCAGTTTGGGTCACAATCCCAAAGATATCAAAAGCATTGAGGCACTAATTAAAAACAAAGATGATGATATAGCTGCACTGAGAAAGCAGCTGAAATTTCCAGCCTCAAGGCATCCCCAGACCCAAGAAGTTTTGAAGGAAAATTCACAGGAAGAGATAATGGAGTTGCTCTTAAAAATGACTGAGCAACTGAGTGAAACAGAGAAAGAATTGGAACAAGATTTACAGGAAAAGGAAGCTATCATGTAGGCATCCATCACAGAAGCTACTACAACTACAGGTACCACAACAACAGATCAACAAACAGAATCAGCATAGGTAGACACTTCTGGTTTAAGTTCTGATGAATTGGTAAAACAAATGGAAAGTTTAAAACTCAGGGTCACAGAACTTAAAACCACAAAATTGCAGTTAGAAAACTTGGAGTAGAAATATGATATGTCCAAAAGGACTGTTGCAGATAATACCAGGGAAATTAAAAGATTGGAAAAATTGGTTAAGGCTTTAGAAAAATATCTTTCGTTAGAAAAGCCTTTGAGAGAAATAAATGAAATTCTTTGGGATAATATAATTGAGTCAATAAAAATTATTTGGTCCTTTGTTCAAACAATCTTTGAACAAAATGACTTGATCAAAGTAGCTCAGGAAGAAATAGCCAAAACAAGTGATGAATTAAAGGGCAGACCTGAGCAAGCCAATCAACTTATACAGTTTCTGAACACCCGGACTAAGCAACAGCTTTCAGAATTAGGAATTGATGACAGGACAGGCACTATTTTAGAAATAAAAAGAGTTTTTACTAAAAGAACTCTTATGCAGAATTTGGAAAGGAAGTGCTCAGATATTCTAGAAGAAATCAATGCTTTTAAAGGGAAATTTCAGGTTCTATTAGACAATGGGTTATCCAGTCCTATGCTCGCAGAGGACAAGATAATGGACCTGGAAACCTATGTTACTAAAATAGACATACATGCTCATTAACACAAATCGTTATTTCTATCGCCCGTCACAAGCAACATAACAAAATGAAGGAATCTCTACGACAGTAGTGAAGAATTTGTTTCATTCGAGCATGAAATAAAGTATTTGTTCCCTAGTCGGCCTCACTTTTGCTGGTGTACACAGAGGCCGATGAGACATTGAGAAAACTTAAAAGAACCATAATAGCAGAAGATCAATGGTGGGAAGACTTATTGGAAATTTTGTAAAATTTATCTTCACGCAGAGAAATTTATGTCTTTTACCATCATGTGAAGGATAAATAGTGAGCATGTGTTAAAGAGTATCGCTGAATAGATTAAAGAGTATCCGTAGAAACAAAGAGTATCAAACAAGCAAAGGAATTACTCAAAGGACAACATCGAGCCCTATTATAGCACCCGCTTCTCCAAAGACATCCGCGAAAATGAGAAACAGCATTGACTGCCAGCTACATTTTATTCTATCTACGAGACTATCCTACTCTTTATTGTAACTTATTTATTAGTCAATTCTAAATTAAGGGCTAGGGCAGAAGTGTGAGATATTTTCAATCATTTTACAACAACCCTTAAAGAGAGTGTTGAGTGTGACTTACTACTTCGTGACATTGATGTTTTTGGAATAAAATTTTTTTTGGAGAAATTTATTTGTGGTTTACCGGATGACAATTTGAAGCCGAGGACTTTATGATTCATGTGTCTAACGTTAAATAATAAGTCTTTCTATCCTATGTCTTAAATTTTATATCCGTTTATAATATCATTGTGTCCATTTCTAATAATTGACATAAAAGAATAACTCGAATTTACTTAATTGTACTCGAGTTCGCCTTGATTATTCTAAATGTTTTCCTCTAAATTAGTTATAAGCAACGACTTAATTGCTCTTGCTTCGCTAATTTAAACATTTTGGTTACTATAGTAAAGAATTCTTCTGATCGCTTTTTATTTGTAATCATTTCATTTCTTTCTTTTTGAACATGGTGAAAGATTCTTAACCGCCTTTCATCCCTTCAAACCCATTCCATCCACTTTAAATTTTAAGGATTGTTCTCTCGTTTGGCTATCTTGCCCCGCAAAACCATCTTGTGTGTAGAATAGAAATCCAAGTAGCTTCATTCTTTGACTCCATAGCCCAATGGACTCGAAAATCTTCAACCTTGCCCTTAGTTGGCGGATTCCATCAATTCAAACAAAACTAAAACTCTTGGACTTATAACTAGCCTAAACTTTCAAGAACAAAGATAAATTATAAAGAGAGAGCCCTCTCTGGATGCAAACATCACAGATTCTGCAGATTCGAAGGTTGGTTTGTGGTTACCTCGAGGTATACTTTCCTTTTCCACAACTTCAAGGAAACCGAGTGATAACACCGCCCGCTTGACCCACTTTCTCCCTTCCCGTCGTCATCGAGTCAATATTCCCCCGAGCCCGCACTCGACTCCTCTTCCGATTGTTCCCAAGCCCTCCCCTAGTTCTCGTTCCTCTCCTTCACCATGCTCCAGTTCCTCACCCAGCCCTAACCCCGCCCCTCTAACGCCGGTCCATTTCCCGGGAACCACTCACAGACCTACCTCGACCGCCCCATTACTCCCTTGTTAAGGGCCGGCTCCCGCCCCGACTTCAATCGACTAATGATCCCATTCGCCACGATGTGAGTTGGCTCCGTTATGCCAACCAAGCCCCTCCGACATTCCTAAGTTCGAAGGTCTTTGCTAGCGAAGACCCCTCTAACCATATCCGCTCTTTCCACATGTGGTGCTCCTCCAATTCCATCACCGATGACTCCATCCGTCTTCGATTGCCCCAACGCACGCTGCTGTGCGACGCTTTCCTGAAATGGTGGTATGTTGAACATGCCACCTCCTCCCATACCACTTTGCAACCATTCTCCCCAAGCCTTTTTATCCTACTTCCACTTTCCCCCTCCGATATGAGCATCGGTAAATGCAGCTTTTTAACCTTCTTCCATCAATCCTCTTCAACCCGCCTTGCCTCATGTCCAGGAATGGCGGCGAAGACGAGCTTGTGCCGCGCTCCCTTTGAAGATCGGGTTTACATGGACCGGTTCCCGCTCTCTCTTACCTCCCACAAGGGTATTCTACCCCATTTTCCCAAACCGAAGAAGCCGCCCTCCAAACTAGGCTCTGAAGTATGACCTTATCTACGCCCAACTGCTATGCCGATACCGTCCTCCCCGACCTTCCCAAACCGATGGCCTTAATGCCTCGGGCATCTCACTCGCCGACGGTATCGTTGGAGCCCCGTCACATACCTTCGCCCAACCTCTTCCGACCCGAGCCATGGTTTTCCTCCGCGGGGCCGCCCCTCCGGCGTTTTATCCCCTCCCGGTAGCATGTATCTCGTGCTCCGCATGCCTCCTCCTTTTGCCCACCCCGCCGTTTACCCATCGCCGCCCACCCTACCCCCATCCATATCCGCAACCTAATGTCCCCGCTCCTCCGCGCATTTGACCTTCCACTCCATTGCCTTTTCCACCCCCACAACCGCACTTAAGCAACATCCCCGCCCCCCAGGGCAAGTATTTACACAACAAAAAGGGGCACCTAACGTTCCTCCTTCTCAACGAAGGAGAAGGGGCAATCCATCCGCTCTCGTAATCGTGGACCAAATTCACCCTACCACTACCAACCAGCCGGCCGTGGTTCTCAAACTCTGCCGTATTGTGCCACTTCGCACCAATAAGCCATGTTCGTGTTGCGGTGTTTATGGTCACTACACTCATGATTGTCCCTTATTACCACAAATGCGTAACTTTGGGATTCTGTGCCACCGTACGGGGACACACTCTCTCCCCTACTACCTCCCACCCCCGTTACTTCTCAACCTGTTGTTTTTACCTCGATCCTTCCAACAAGGACTGTGCCGTTCAACCACCCTCACACCCCGTAACCACTCACCCTTCCCCTCTCCGGGGTTCCTCCGATTACTGTGATTCTCACGATGGCTTCCGACCCACCTCTCACCGTCGACCTCAACCTTCAAACTCGGTCCCGCCGCATTCCACACCTTCCCGTTCCGCCCGTCTCCGAGTCTCCATCGTCGTGTCCTACGTAGCCTCATCGACACCCAATGGTCCCTTGCAACTCCCTCTCGCCCAAAGCCGAGGTTCATCCCAAGCTCCTAAGGGACCATTACGCCGAAATGTCAGCCTGGTGGGGTTGCCCATTCATACAAGATAGTAGACGATCTAGCCCAATCTCCCCTGCCATTTCAATCGGAACTCCTCCGCCGTGTCCTTCTCAAAAGAGGGCTCTACCACCGCCGTGGGCGTCAGAGATCCCGCCGATGACCAATTGATTGTTTTCGATGCCCGCGGGGCCGTACCATCCTCTCTTCCTCCTTCCCGCCTAAATCCCAAATAACCGACCGCCAATGTTGCTCCTACATCAATAGGCATCTACTCCGCGTAATGTCCGTCTTGGCTTGGAAACAACTTGATTCCCCGAACTTGCCCCTTCCACCATAACCCTTCGTGCATGGGATGGGCTGCCTCCTGTACCCCATTGGCTTATTTCGTAATCGGTTCTATCACCCCTGTCACAAGACCGTTTGTGTTGACGTTGAAGTTATCGAGCGCCCTCGATTGCCAACATCCTTTGGGGCGTAGTTACACCTATGCCATGTCGCCTGTCCCGTCCGCAAATTCACCGCAAGATTGTTTTTCCCTCATAATGGCAAGATTGTCACCATTGACCAATTGACCTACCATGAACCAAAATCTCGCATCTCCCCCGAGTCCACCATCTCATCGTCACCAATAAAACTAACCGTTGATTCGTTGACCAAGGTTTCCCCGGTGTCTACAAGACTCCTCTCCGTTTCGCACTTTTCCCGGGTCCTCCCCTCCTCCCGTCTCCGACTCCCAAATTGAATGTTTGCATGATGCAATCGTTCTGTGCTAGCCTTCCTACCGTCCAGCTTGTCACAACCTCTATCTCACCTAATCGCTCCTACTCCTATCCCTCCACTTCAGTCAACCGAACCTTTTTCACCCAACCCTTCCCATCACACTCGTGAACCTTCCTACCCTCCCGAGTCGGGCCTCTCGTCTCCACCATATGGGAGCCATCCCCCCGGTCATTACCTCGCCGGCAAAATACCTTCCTGCCACGGCGTCTATTCGGCTCCGTCATGGCTACCCCTTTCTCCCCACCCCAACCTGGGAATTCCGCATGGTATCTTACTCCTCCAACCGAGACCCCACCAAAGCCACCCCAAACCATACATAGCCGTGACACTGCAACCGGTTCCCTTCGCTCTTTCCACCACCACAAAGGCTCTAGCCCCTTCGGTAACCCTCCTAATGCCGCGACAACCTACAAGCAAGAAACGCAAAACTCGCAAGGAGGCATCCACCTGTGGGAAGGCCACCGCACCCGACCCCTACCCCCGCCCCACCCGCCAAGCCTTGTGCCTTGTGTGATGGTATTGGTCATCCCACCCATAATTGTCCCGAGTTACTCCCGTATCCAACCCATGGTTAAAGTCGCGTTCCCCGAATCTACGCGTTCCCGACACCCCGTTTCTTCCTCATCCGTAGCCAAGAACCTGACTCTTTCGCACCAACAAACCCCGTGCTCCGTGTGGTGTCCATGGCCATTATTCCCACCCATTTCCCTCACCTCACGCATTACCGAGCCTTTAGAGGTCATTCGCGAGTACCTATTGAACAAAATCAATCTTCTCGCCTATCCTTGCTCGCATGCGTCAAGTTTACTTGAGGATCCCCCCGCCACCATTGACATCCCTCCCTGATGTTGAGATGTATGAATCGTCGCTCCTCTTATACCTATCATCATCCGTGACACCCCTGAAAGTACATCCCTCCGAATCCACCCGTCTGCTTCGCTTCGATCCCCCTTCCGCCACTTTTTCGACTCTTTACATTTCAACCATCTTTTTCTTTTGTCATTTCAATAACCCGTATGTGCACCTTTCTTCCTCTACCGATGATCTAGGTAGCTTTGCAGGTGCTCTGTGGTTTCCACCACCTTTCCTTTGCCTTCCCATCATCCCGATACTCCCATCCGCATCTATGATTTACTTCGCACCATGCGTCCCGACTTTTCCTCCCTTTCTTGTCTTGTTAATATTCCCTCGACCCTCTCGTCCACTCATTACCTTGGTTACGCCGATGGCGCCGCCGGCTATTCTCGAAACTCCTGCTCCTACCGGGGCCATTTTTACCCCCTTGCATACCCTTGTCCTTGCAAATGGGGACCGCATTGGTCAAGCCACCAATAATAAGGCCGAATATGATGTAGTTCGTGGTCTCTTAGCCGATGCTCTCTCTCATCACATCCTCCATCCGCATGTCCATTTATATTCTTTGCTTATTTGTCTTACAACTTAATGGTGTCTATCGTGTGCATAACCCTCTTTTTGTTTAGACAATATTTACGAGTGCAACTTTTGATCCGCCAATTTAGATTCATTACATTTAGCCATATATCATAGAGATCAAAATCACTACGTAGATCAACTCACAAACCATGTTCTAGATCGGGCATTTATCACACACAACACAATAATATTTAACACCATCAATCAAATACATCCATCATATATACCATATCACATGTGTTTTTAGAGTCCATCCGCTTCCGAAACATACGACATGCCCATAACATGTTAAACAAAACATAACTACAAAATGGGGGGGCACCACTTGCCCCTACACAAACACCGGGGGGCACCACCGCCCCTACACCTAATCACTCCCTCGGATGATCCCGAGCCAATGGCTCGGCCCCGCCAGCTCGTAGATCACGCACAAGCCTCGACTGCCATCGCCATGTCGCATGATACCTCGCCACTCCGAGGGTAGCCCAATACACAACTCTATGTATCTGGCCAGTTTCAAATCCTCGCCAACCACACTCCGACACCACGTCATCCTCACATCTACGACGGATGTCTCCACCAAAGGTGGCCATCTCCTCGCCCGTCTTGTCCCCATCCACTTGCCCCCTCGTAGCCCTCCTACCGCAGGACGTCCATATATCCGGCCGGGTTTTACCGGAGCTATATCTCGCATTCCAAAAAGTATAAAGATTAGCACCATGGGGCGTACTAATCACAAACTTTAAAATGCACATACGATTAGTTGCTTGTCACTTACCACGGTCCCCATACTCACCAGGTGGAAGCGGCAAGTCCGGATCTCCCCAATAACTCATCCCACTATAGGATAGTCGTCTGCGTAACGACATTCGATCCCAATGGGCGAAGAACCTGCCTGCGCACACCCGTCCGACCGCCCCTCCCCCTCCTCTACTCGCACCGTCCCCACCGACGCATTCGAGGCTCTCTCGACCTCCATCGGCAATCAGTATTACCTAGATCGTAAGATCGAGATCTTCAAAGAAGAAAGAGCACAACATCATCCCATAGGCGCAATCATGATTCACTTGCCGCTTGCATAGCGACAATCGTCGTTTCACCAACACCAACATCATCTCGGGCCCACCCATAGTAGGTCCCACTCAAAGACACTCTCCAAAGGATGTGATGGCACGCTCGCGCCCAAGACCCCCGTAACACCGCCGTGGCCACCGCCCGGTCTCCAACTCCTCTGGGACACACCAATGGATATCCGAGTCCCTCGACTCGGACTCCCGGGTCAACAATGTCGCTCAACAAACTCCATAATGTTATGCCCACGTGGTAACACCGGCCGCGTATTTCCCACCATCCCTAATGGTGGAGACTACTACAAATACAAACTGACCGTCGTTCGATCCGTGCTCCGCACTACAAACGCCTCTTGATCCGGATCCCAAGAATCGAGCAATACTGGCCAACAAGGGCTCTCCAAACTCTCATCAACGGGTTCTCCAAAAATTTCAGCACTGATACCTGGGGCCAAGACACGACGGACACCCCGATCCGCCCGGATCTCCGTCCGTAATGTACCTAAGTCTCTCTCTCTCCATTTGATCACTATATCTGCCATATCCGCACAAAAACATCAATTTGTCGGGGCCTACGCATCCACACAACCGCATCTATCCACACCAAACCGCATCTCAACTCCAAAACAACACCGAAATCACCTCTCACAGTCGCACTTTTCAGCAAAAAAACCTCACAGTCGCACTTTTTAGGCCCAACCCGCATCCCAGGTCGCAGCTTTGCCCCAAAAGTGCGACCCGCCGTGAGGAAAAATAGGGGCGTTTACCGAGGATTTAAAGCCCTAATCCGTAATTTGAATCCATCAAAAACAAAGCTTAAGATTAGGCCTCTCACCTCGCAACCGACGCATCACAATTCCAATGATTGGTTTGTCTGCTACGTACGTCGCAAGATTTAGGGCCTTCTCTCCTCTCCACATTCGCCACCTACACAAGAAAATGAATGATTTTGGAGGGAAACGCCCCTATTAGAAGAAAACCTATTTTTTCTTTCGCCTTCGCGACCAAACCGAGAAATTCTCGCTCGACACACACCGTCCGCACCGTTGGAAAGCTCTCACCGAGCACTCAAATGGGTATCTACTCTGGGCCTTTTATGTTTTGATACTCTACCTACACGTACATTTTTTCCATGAAGGGTCTATTCAATTCTTCTCCTTAAAATCGAATTTTTCCACTTACGACACTTGTACTTGGGGCACCACTTTGGCTCTTTACTCGTATTCGTTCGTGTTGATTTTCGTCATGAGCTACCCTATTGTAATTTCATGCTTTTATGGTTCCCCATTGACCCGTACTATGAGGAAGCAATTCATCGAGTCGCCCTTGTTTAGAGCATTCGAAATGAGTCACCAACACATTCATGGAGCCTATCCTGAGTCCCTTTGTACCCCGCCATAGTCCTCCATCCTTTCCTCGCTTGGTCCCTCCCTCATGATCCACATCATGGCCTCTTCAAAACCCCTGTCCACTCTCCCTCATGATATTATGTCGGGCCGTTGCCAAGCCATTCATACACTTTATGCTCTAACAAGGGAAGTCGTCCAACCGCTCCTCCATTTCTCTCATTCCATCATCATCACTAGTGTCTACTTGGTCGTCGCTCTATTATTTTCCCCATGCCTTAGGTGGGGTTCCCTTATTGCCTCACCTATGGCAGACCTACTTCGTCGACATCAGCTCATTTATCTTGTGGCCAGTCTAGGGGGCAGTTGTCCTGGTTCGAGCTCCTATCAAGATGATCGTGATCTATACACTTGATGGTCCAAAGGATGCACAGCTCGCTATTGATGATTCCCTGGCATGTGAGATGTCTCAACCCTCATGAGGGGGTGGCTCCGCAGTAGCCCCCCACATGCCCGATGACTTCCTTCGCCCCCGATGCAGCTCCCTCCCATTTACCTGCTACATCAGCCTCCACCGTCGTTTGCGGCGCCCTTCGATTTGCACATACTGGCCGCATGTTGCGAGCTCTTCCCCGCGTGTAGGGGGAATTTGGGTGTCTTTGTATCTCATGTACTACCATATTGTTGCATAAGTCCCGACGACTATTCCGGGTGCATCACATGTATGTTAGACTTATCATGTTATTTATCCGGCTCATTTTTAGGCCAAGCACTCGCTTCATTATTGCGTTCCGTGGTTTTCCTATGTACTTATTCCTTGTACTTATTACAGTTCGTGGTTTTTCTAAGCGCCTTATTCTTTGTACTTTGTCTCAACGGCATAGGTATGCCCCCCATCGTTTCTAGCATGTACCACTTCATAGAGACTTGTTGCACCTGTAAGTCTTGTCTCCTCGGGTCTAGTCCTTTAAATACATCGTACACATTACACTTCTCTCTCTCGCTTCCCCCTTTTGCTATCTACCGATTGAGTTCTTACGTACTGTCATACGATTTGCTCCTAACACTCGTACGTTGGGGGTAACTGTTATACCATTTTTTTGGTCATCTAACTCTATTATTATTAGATGAACCCAAGTACACCATAAGACCAATTTTACCCCAAGTAAAATTGCTTTCACCACATAAAATAACTTATTTAGTCATTTTTAACTCCAAATCAAAGCAATTAATTAAATAAATCTTTATTTATTTAATTATTTCCTAATAACAAGTTATTTAAATCATTATTTAAATAATATTCTTAGTTAAATTTGACTAAATCATCCATAAATAATCAAATAAACCATTATTTATTCCCATCATTCCCCTAAAATGATAAATAACCATTTATTTATTTATTATTTATAAATAAAGGAATTTACCCAAGTCAAGAACCCTTTTCCTCCAACAAATATAATAAAATACTTTTCCTAAAGGGTGCTTCTAGAATTCGACACAATATTTTATTCATGCACCGAGTTCAGACCGCCCCAATATTTTGTTATAAATAGGGTGTTTTCCCCATTCATTAACCACCTTCATTGCATTAGATCACTTTGGATCTTCTCTTGGTCACCATTTTCCATTTTGATTTGTGAACTCCCATTGGTTTCTATGTTTGCTTTTCCACATCCATAAGAGAGAAATGCTAGATTCAAACACCGAGGACTTCCAAGAACCCATCCCATCCAGGAGAACCGAAAACACCTTTCTTGTTTTCTCTCACAGTGCCCCATTCTTTAATATAATACAAAATTCTTTCATATACATTCTTTCTTGTATTGTTCATTTGATCTATGGAGCTATGTTACTTTCTTATCTACTTAATATCTTTTCAGATTTCTAGATTTGAATTTGTGCAACAATCCTCGAAGGTATTTTGCAGCCATAATTGATGTTAGGGCTATTTGTTATGCGTAGCTAAAGTGATCTACGACGAAAGATTCATACTAACACTCGGTACCTTCATGCGTGTGATGAATGGATGTTTTTAAGGCCATTTCTCGATGATTTTTTCATCATATACTTATATGATATCTTTATTTTCAAGAAATCACTTAATCAACATGTCATGCATGTAAGAAGAGTACTTGATGTCTTAAGGAAAGAACAATTGTTTTTGAAGGTGTCAAAATGTGAGTTTGGTAAGATTTATTTGGTGTACTTGGGGCATATTGTTGAGGAGGCAAGTTGGAGGATAGACCCTCTAAGGTTGAGGTCACCGTGAATTGGCCAATGCCCAAGACAAGCCACCGAGGTGGAAGTTTTTTTATAGCATCCCAATATTGGAGGAAGCTTATTAACTTCTCTATCACACTCCTTTGCATGCATTGACTAGTGTGAAAAATGTCTTCCATGAGGAAAAACAACAAAGTATTTGATGTTTTCAGAAGAGAAGATCAATCCCAAGATTTAGACATCGACTTGGGATGAAACTTTTGATATTCAAACTGATGCAAGCTACTATGCCATGGGAGAAATCCTTATGCAACATGTTAATCCCATTTCATTTCATTCAAAACTTTCCAATGGTGCAATAATCCATCTCAATTTATTACAAGGATATTTACGCGTTGTTCAAAGTGTGAAAAAGTGGAAACACTAATTGATGGGAAAGGAAACCATCATAATGACCGATCACCAATCATTGCAATACTTGCAATCACAAACAAAGTTAAGTGCACAAGTCACTTTCAATGTATGGGTTTTTAAGCAACAATTCCACTGGTCATAAGGTATTAGGAAAGGTATTTACAACAAGGTTTTTGACATGCTTTCTAGGCCTATTATTAGTGCAACTACTTTACTCAAGCATAATTATGTTTTGCATGAAAGTTGTGTTGATAAATATGCATGTGATAATGGCTTTCAATATGTTTATGCAAGCTTGAGTTAAGGCAACCAAGTAGAGGAATTGACTATCATGTACATAATGATTTTTTGTATTCCACAGGGGAGAGTGAATGTCATAAGGGAAGTACACACTTCTTTTATTGTTCGACATTTTGGTAAGAAAACACTGCACATCTTTAGGAGGTATTGTTATTGCATCGTATGCTTGAAAGTGTGTCACGTTTTATAAAAGGTTGTTCATTATGTGAAGTTAGTAAGCCTAGCAATATGAAGTTAGGATTCTACACACCACTTCTTGTACCTTCACATCCATGGGAGAGTGTTTCCATGATCTGTAGGAGGTCTTCCCTTGTCAAAATAGGTCATTATTTGTATGTAGTTGTGAATAGGTTCAAGAAGATTTGTATATTAATGCCATGTAAAAATAAAATCATAGTCAAACAAACAACTCACTTATTCTTTTCAAAGATGTTTGGGTTCATTTTGGTTTGCCCACATCCATTGTTAGTGACCGAGATTCTCTATTTGTCGGGAATTTATGGTCAACTTTTTAGAACTTGATGGATACCAAGTTAAAGAAGAGTACAACCTTTCATCCACAAACAGATGTTCAAACCGAGGTGGTTAATCGAACAACTTCATACATCTTCTTCGAGGATATTGCAGCAAGCATCTTAAGTTGTGGGATGAAAATTGCACTACTTTCAACATGCTTACAACCGTGAAAAACACTCCTCTACACAAACATCGCCATTGGATTTCATTTTGGGAAGGATGTTATTATTGATGGCCATAGTGTCATAGACGGGTCAAGAAGTTATAGAAAAAATCCAATTGATACATCAAACAGCTCAAGATCACTTGAAAATAGCCAAGGAAAGTACAAAGCAAGGCACGACAAGCATCATGTAGATCACAAGTTCCAATTTGGTGACGAATTTTGGCTTCACATTAGAAAATAAAGGCTTCAAGGGGAAAGTAAAAGGCTAAAAAACAATTGCTATGGTCCTTCTAATCTTTAGAAAGATTGGTGAAATGCCTTCAAGTTAGATTTTCCTTCATACATGCAAATTTACTTTGTTGTTAATGTTAAGAACTTGAGGTTGTATGAGAATCCATTGATTGAAGATCAAGAAGAACATGTTCAAATTCCTTCTATTGAAGACTTTTTCCGAATACCTTGATGAGCTTCAACAAGACACAATTCTTGACAAACGAAGAACAAGGACATCAAAACGAGGGAGTGTAGACTACCTTCGTGTGGGGCTCAAAGCACAAACTCTTCTAAGGCCAAATGATCGAGATTGGAAAGGTAAGGGAAATGTACCCTTATCCGTTGAACAACTAAAAGTGATATTTTGGGTTCCGGTAAAGCCAAGTGAGGAGTGATCAGTGGGCTCAAGATTATGCTAACAAAATGAAAGTTGTCGAATGGTGTGGAACCCGAATGACCATGATATTCGCCATTTTTAATTCGGCACAACCTCGTTTCGTGGAAAATCGACATCGTATGCTCCTAGAACACATTTTGTCCACTTTATCAAACATGCAATTAAAAATGTGTGACAACCCGGCTGCCACCGTATGCATGATCGGGGCATGCCTATGGGCAGAGATCAGACAAATTGACTTAGTCAATGGTCTTCTCTGAATTGATCGTACAAGTGGAAATTTATGATTGGTTTGTAATGAAGTGTTTTGATTATTGATTTGGTGGCCAACCACAGCCGCCATGTGGCCCAAACTCTTAGGGTTGCCACGTGGTAGCTCGAGGGCCACCAAAAATTTTGGTTGAGGCCAGCAGCAAGTGGGGGTCAAACCCGCGACCTCCAAGACCGAGCAGAGCCTTTACCATTGCGCCCGCGCTTGTTCCTTATTACATACATATGTCCGCATTGTTTTACTATGACATAAAATGCATTGGGGTTTGGGGGTCGTGTCTAACCCCACCCCTAGTCACCACACCAAAAGGGGACCATGGGCGGAGGCTAGCCCCAAGCCCCCCCCCATAACCGTAACCACAATGATAACAATGACAATGTGCCATGTGATATGGTTTGGAGATTGTATCCGGAACAACTAGACTTAAACTCCATCCTTAACCGTAACCACCATAGCAACCATGACATGTGTCCACAATTAACGCGAAGTCCATGGTCAATCAAACCGCCAACATTTTTTTATATAAAAAAACATTTAATTAACCATATATAATATGGTTTAAATTATGAATTCTAAGTGTTATTGGGAAATTGGCGCGGGCAAAAATTTTGGCTCGGGTTTTGGCGAGAGTGGTGCTTAGTTAGCTGGATTATAGGCGTATTTGTAGGATGGTGTCGATTTTGGGGAACATGTGGAGCAAATAGTGAAGGAACTTGGAGAAGTCATAATCCTCGATCATTTTTTGGCCAACCAAGTAGAAGAGGCTACATAGACATTTTTGGACATTTTGGAGCCGATGGAACAAGTTTCGCAGTTGTTTGAGCATTTTAAACACATGTAATCACACTTTTGAGCATAATAGAAGAGGGACAAGCCATTGGAAGCTAGACCAAGGAGACATAGCCCGCACGAGGTGAACTCTTCATTATGTGTTGCTGTGCGACGTTTATGTTGATGTTCATGACTATTATATGTTGTTGTTCAAGGTTTTATTTATGTTGATTTGCTCATGAAATTCACATAAAAACTCATAAAATCTCATGTTAAACTTGCAATTAACCACATCATCCTCAAGCACTTTGTTTATATTCTCAATTGGATCTAGCACAACAAAACTAATATTCCCATTCAAATCATAAAAATAAAGAACAATATACCAAATTATTTAACCAAGTAGTCATATTATAATAAACATAACGAATTTACTCTAGGTTTATACCCAAACTATGCAAAACTAATGCTCGTGAGAAATTTCAAGGTTATCTCATGAGCTAGACTCCCACAAGGCTCGAGATTTCCATGGTGGAGGAGATATATTTGATGGAGTATGGGGATGATGAAAGGTTTCTACCTAGCCCAAATTTTTAAACCAAAGGAGGACCTATTAAATTTGGAGGAGATTAAAGGCTTGCAACAAGGAGGTTTCACGATGACTAGGAAAGGAGGGCATTCAAGGAAGGTCATTCAACTATAGTGCATTTGAAGATAGGGGGATATGACAAGTTATATTAAGTGAATACCGAATATGTTTTCAATTCTTTGAAAGCAAAAAGTGGTGTCAATGAAAGGATGTCATATTCCTTAACTCCTCCATCCTCAAAGTAAAATTTTATGGTAATAACGTTGCAAGTGGTGCATAAGTTAGAAGGAGGAGGAAATATGTAAGGAAAAGAGGTTGGAAATTTTCAACAATTCACTAAATATCTATGCCTTGAACCCATGGGTAGAGTAGTATTCCTAGAGCTATAAGGTTAGAGTAACAAGAATGGTATTTTCCCCTAATAAGTTATCTAAAGGGTTCCAATTGGGAATAAAATGACCAAGACGTGTCATGGCATAAGTGTATTGTGTGAGAATAAGGAACATGTCAAGATGTTTTTGGGTGTAGATATAGGTGGAATCAAGGGTGGACTTGATGGAAAGATCCCCTTGCAAGATGGTTTCATGGAAAACATGTGAGGGGAGATCCCCTAAGGGTATGATGGAGGAAAAATTAGATTAATGTCCTATAACTTGCCCAAATATCATATTTTACTTTATGGGTGGCTTTGGTTTGAGTTTACATCTTCAAAATATGCGAAAATTATCCAAAGGAGGCACTAGTCTTAGGGTCCTTTGATGTTACCTCAAGGAAATGGTAGCCAATGTTGATTTGTAAATTGTCGTGGGATATTCCAATCGTACGCTCGTCACAACAGATCTAATAATAATATATTAAAATACCGGAATTTTACACGACATAATTGTATTAAAATCTCATATTTGTAGATTTAATCAGAATTAATGCATGCATGCAAATGAAATTATGCAAAAATAGAAATGAAAAATAAGCTCATACACACACATAAGACACAAGATATGCTCTTTGGGAACCCTTTCGGGAGAAAACACAACTGGAATGTGCAATCGCCTTCCCTTTCTCTATCTAGAAATAAGGCTTCTAAAGATGTACAAAGAAGTAATGTTTGTGGCTCGTGGGATGCCATAAAGGTACGCATCCTCTTTGTGTGCTCTACCTCCTTTCTCTCCCTGCTATCTTTGCTCACCTATGGAACAAAATTTCTTGAAAGAATGGAATTCCTCTTCCACCTAGTGGCATGGTTATAACACAAGCCTAATAAACTCCTCTACTAGTGGTTAATTTTGACTACATCATCCTTAACTAGAGTTACAATATAGATTATTCTAGAGTGTTTACATCATAATCACGTTACATACTATTTTCCATGAATAATGGGGCTGACGCAACATCCTCTCGAACTATAGGTGTGAAAATAGGAAGGTCAACTTCGGGTGGAATAAATTTTGTATACGTTGACTACGATTGATGTGCTTGCATTGTTGGAAAAGATATATGTGTGTGGAATAACATGGAAAAGTTGTTTGATGCCTCAATGTGCTACTAGAAGGTTTTGCAAGACCACGCAAATTGGGTCATGTCAATAAAAATGGTCCCGTGAGTTGATTCCTCCACTATTTCCACTCCAAATGCATCGACATGGGTGGAAAACAATATAGTTATCCAATATGGATCACACCTCCCCATTTTGGGATGCTTTTTTTTCCCCCAAAAGCTTCTATCGAATGAGGTGAGGAAATTTTTCCTCCAATTTCCTCGGTGTACCGCTTAGCTTTTGCTCGGAAACTATCCCTTCAACCCAATCTGCCAAAGGTCATGTTGCCCTTGTCTTGTAGTTCTAGACCTCTCTTCGAAAATTGTATCTTCGTCAAATCTTCTTGAGCATCCGGTGCCAAATCCTCCACATGAGGTAGGACTTGTTCCTCTTCTCAATCTAACATGGAAGGCTCATAGAGTTTCAAATTATCTACATTCACAAATGAGTAAATGTGCATATATGGTGGTAAATTGAGTCGATAGAATTATCACCCACCTTTTCCAATATCTCAAAGGGGCCATACCTTAGAGCATTTATTTTCTTAAGCCAAGTCTCGCAACCTCTCCTTGTTAAAATATAAACTATACTCATTCTCCCACCTTGAATGATTTCTCTCCGTTTTGTGTTGAGCATTCCCTGCCTTATACTTCTCCCGCTACTCGTAGTGTTTCTCAAAATTAAAGAGATGGATATGCCCGATTTTCTCTATAAATTTTTTAGCCCTAAAATCATCTCTTTGTAAGATGTTCCCCACTCCTACTTGCCGCCCATATGCAATGTTCAATGGTGAAGGAAAAAAAACATCCAAACAAGTTTTAAATGGGGACTTTCACGTAGAAGTGTGGACTAATCTATTGTAAGAATGTCGTGATATATACCATATTTTCATCCCAAGTCTTTGGATGCTTCTCGGTTGTATCCTTAGAAGTTGCACCAAAGTCTTGTTGACTAATTCTCGTCTACCCATTTATCTTGGATGGAATGTTGTAGATCTCTTCAACTTCGTATCCATCTTCTCCCAATATGTAGTCCATAAGGCACTCGAGAAAATATTCTATCCATGTTTGAAATTATGCTCCTTGGTATCCCAAAGTGCACCCGTACATTTCCAAAAGGAAATTTTTTTTGCTTCGCCCATTGATGGTATTTTTACAAGGTATCGTAACGTACATCTTGTCAACTTGTCAATTACCAAGAACATGTAGCCGTTGCCCTTCTCCCCGTTTTTCGGTAAAACCTCCCACAAAGTCCATGGAAATATTTTCCTAAGGACGAGTAGGTACAACTAAGGGATGATATAGGCCTTTCATGTTACTAGGCTTGTTGGTACAACAAAGCTTACATCCTCTTATGAACCTAGCTACCTACTTCGCATCTTGGGCAAATACACATACCTCTACAATTTAGCCACAATCTTCCCTAAACCAAAGTGACCAACAACCTTGGAGGTGTCAGCATTTAATTATCTTCAATCGCTCACCTTTAGGAACACATAGCTTATCCACCAGAGTAACCCATCCTAGAGATGGTAGTCAACGGTGTTGTCGTCATCGTGCACATGACTCGAATCTCGCAACTTTCAATACACCTCTTTGAAGTCCTCATGCTCAAAATATTCCTTCTTATCATGGGTGAATGGCTCCATGTGCATAAGAGTCCCTAAAGCTATAATATTTGACGGGTGGCCTTGAAACCATATCAGCCAACTTGTTTGTGCTTCCCTTATACTTGATCACCAAATGAAACTACTATAAAAAAACCCATCCACTTGTGATGCCCGGTCTTTTGTAGCTTGTCCTGGGCTTGGTGTCAGAAAGATTGGTGATCCGTGTGGATTATTGTCTCCTTTCCCATAAGATAGTGTTTCCGCTTCTTCACAACTTGCACCATGGCATAAAGGTCCTTTTCATAGGTAAGGTAGTTAAGGACTGCCCCATGAAATACTTCGTAACAAGTAGCATACAAGCGTTCCTCCCTACATGAAGACAACTCCCATAACATATCCACTCGTATTTGTCTCCAATTTGAAGGGTCATTAAAAGTTTGGTAATGCCATAACTCGGTGCTTGACTAATCTCTTCTTTAGCTCCTCGGGTTTCTCTTGTTGACATTTTCCATTGTAAACTCTTTCCACATGTTGTTATGGCATGAAGTGGTGTTGCTTCCACTTAAATGAGGCCATTAATTTCCTTGTTGAGATTTAACAAGAAAATTTTAGCACCCATGCCTAGTGCATTAAGCACCTACACTAGTGTGGAGCCCATGGGGCATATTTTTTTGTGCATGTATATTTTAGTTATCCCTTAATTAAGATGGATAATAAATTAGAACTAGTCTCAAAATAACTTTGGTCAGCTTAATCGAGAGTGATAAACTCGGGCTAGCTAGTGGATCGAGTTAGAGGTAATGTTGGAAATATTGTCATTGATGGAAAGAAACGTAAAGGAGTCACACCGGGAGACTATTCAATATGGCAAAGGAGCAGTAGAAGTAGCGGTTATAAGGCAAAGGAGCAGATCACTTCGAATGTGGCAAAGAATGGGCAACAGAGAGGCAAAAGAGCAACCATAAGCATAATCAGCTAGTAGAGAAGCAACAAAGAGGCAAAGGAGAAAACATGGAGAAGCTTTAGCATGGTTACTTAAGGCAAAGAAGAAGCAAAAGATCAAAGGTAGTTAAGGCAAGAAATGTAGCAGAGCTAGCAAATGGAGCAAGTAGACAACAAAGAGGCAGTAGACAACTGGCAACTGATTTTCTAGACACAAATAGGATCATAGATCCCGCACATAGCATAAGGTGAAGAGGCGAGAGCAAGGAGAGCCGATTTACAAAAGGTGACGTTGTAAACAAATGAAAAATCAACTAAGGCAGTAGGAATTTTGAAGAAGTCCAAGGGAGGTGAACGGACGATTAGGATTAGATCGCAAATGTAAAGGCGAGAGATGAAGACAGAGATTGAATCGTCAGAGCAATGTCGAAATCGCAACATTTAAGAGTTAAGTGTTAAGGTGTTGCATGGTAAGTTAAAGTAGTTTCGATGTGAAGTGGAAAAGGGACATGTGGTGGCACGACGCAATATCAAAATCGCACGAAATAGAGTTAACCACTAAGTTAAATGGTTATAAGTTGCGAACCTATAGCAGAAAGATGACATGGCAATGATATAAAGATGACACCAAGCAGCTGACGTAAAGATGACATAGAAGTGGCGTAAAGATGACGGGTAGTGACATGGCAAGATGACGTGGACCTCGTCTCGCATACCACACATCATAGCCGCTTAAGGGATAAAGGTGAAGGAGATCACAAGTTAAGTTAAAAGTTTTTGCGATGCGAAATGGAGGGACACGTGTTGACCTCGCGCAACATCATATCCCACAAGAAATAGGGTGTAACTTCAAGATATCACAAGGAATGTTATTTTTAGTTACGATGCTATAGCGTTCAAGCAACACGCGATGCGATGAAGGGAGTCCACGTGGAAGCACCGCACACGAGCGCATCGCATGGTTTTATCGTATATCGTTAATTGTAAAGTGGGAAACCAACGGAAAAATGTTTCATGAATTGTGATTGGTTCAGCATCATGGGACCCAATAGCCATTGTTCCGTGTATGTTATATTGACCATATTATAAAGTATTCGTTGTTGATTGCTAAGTATGTACATTAATAGGCTGTTTTGATCGCTAAATGTATGTATGTAGAAAACGCCGGAATTGGACTCCATTGCGTTATAAAGAGTTTTGTGTGGGCCATATCACATAGGTCACAAAAGAATGACAAGAACGCATAACAAAGGATCAATAACTCGTGCTGAACATTGTTGCGGCATTAAATCAAACGAAAAAGGTTTAACGCTTAAGGAAAAGAATCAGAAACAAAAGAAAAGGGCGTGCTATGCAACAAAGGTGGAATATAATTGTAGAAACGTAAAAGACAAAAAAATAGCAAGCGTAAGAGGACAAATGCTCAACAAAGCTAAGAAATTGAAAGCGCCGAGTAAATAATTGATTGTAACCGTAATTGTATTATTTATTTTTATGCATACTAGATGAAAAGGTATTCCGTAGGTAAAAGCAAACTAATGGCCATCGAAATGAGCACAATAGTGCTGTAACATCCTCGGGTGTGCCGAGTGAGAAAATGAGAAGGTGGAAGGCAAAGAGTCATAATTCTATTCATTTAATATTCTATGACGAAAATAACTAAGAGGTGATCTCTATAAACGATGTTATTGTCATATGCATATGAGGCTAGATAGTGGAAGAAGAAGAAGGAGCGAATAGAAAAGCTATGAAGATCCGTAGATGATTTAATGAAGATATGAAGGTTGGAAGGACAACAATGAAGAAGGAAAAAAAGAGTTGATATCCGTAAATCAAAGATATGATTTCATTATGGAGTGAGGAAGTTGGTGTTTCCATATCAAGTGGTAGCTTCATAGAAGTCCAATTGTAGCTAATGAGGTAGGAGCCTCCGTGGGTTGTAGCATGCAGAAAATAGATGGGGAGTTGGAGCTTCCTCGCAAGTTGTAGCTTGCAAAATTGAGATATTAGCCTCCCGTAGGTTGGAGCCTACATAAAATCGGGGCAGAGAGGGAGTTGAGCTTCAGGCATCACAACAATAATAAGATGTGGTTTTCTCCCTTATGGGTTTCCACTTATATTTGTTGTTCATGTGTTGATATTATGTGGCTGACCCATTTAATACATGTTGCTCACTTATTAAGATTGATTTTCCTTTATACAAGTAAGTTGACCATGAAATGAAGGTGTAAGTAAGGTAAAGAAAGTATTAAAAGATCGTGAATGCATTAAATTGATTCACCCCTCTCGCCTTAACTAAGGGTTCAAAGAATTGGTACCGAACCAAGTTCCTTCCTCAGACGCTTTAACAACTAGAAGGAGATCCTAGGTCCCCAAGATGGCTAGCCTAGAAGGATGCTCAA
Organism: Pinus albicaulis; assembly: GCA_034641835.2. NCBI lineage: Eukaryota > Viridiplantae > Streptophyta > Pinopsida > Pinales > Pinaceae > Pinus > Pinus albicaulis. The sequence goes on from CM076582.1 coordinate 931,694,408, forward strand.
CGAATAACCTCTTTGTTTATTGGCACAAACTATGCATTCGGGAAAATAAGAATGAGGATGTACATAATGTTCTAGAATAGAAGTTTGGGCTAATGTGGAATTAGGATATGCCCCAAAGGATTCCGACATGGAGAAAGAAGCCAAACAATATTTTATAGCTAATGCAAAAGCAATGAATGCTCGAGTGGTCCGTGTGAGCCGAATTTATCAGTACGTAGTTACTTGCATTGCCAAAGAAATATGGGATACATTAGGAAAGTATCCATGAGGGAGATAAAAAAGGTGTAGATGACCAAGCTGCAAACCTATAGAGCTCAGCTTTGAAAATGTAAAAATGAATGAAGATGAAGGTATAGCCAGCTTCTTCTTAAAGGTTACGTAAATTGTGAATAACATGAAAGATCTAGGAGAACCCACTAAGGAATGTGTAATTGTGCAAAAGATATTGAGATATTTACCATCCGTGTTTAACCCCAAGGTTTTAGCCAGAGAAGAAACATAAAATTGGGAAACCAACTTGACCATGAACCAATTGCTTGGAAACTTAAATTATGAGAGGAGACTTCCACAAGGGAAGTCAAATGTGAGGGAGGCAACCTTCAAGGCCGATAAGTGCAGAAGAAAAGGAAGGTACATGCTCTCGCTTCTCCGATGAAGAAGACGCAAATTCATCGCAAGATTGGATAAAGGCATAGGTAAGTATAAAGTAAGCTTCCATTTTAAGTGCTTTAACCGTGGAAGAGTGGGGCACTATGCATCTAAATGTCCTCACGAGAAAATAGAGAATCACCAAGAGGGAAAGAGAAAGCACCACTGAAAATTTAGGCTTAAAGGGAACATATTTACCGAAGATCATCTGTGTTCAACAAGACGCAATGCATCCGAAAGCACGATGAATCCCCCAATGAAGAAGGAACTTCAAAATTTATCTTGATGGCCAAGGAAGAGCTTGAGGAAGATCTCCCGGGAGCTAATTAGTGCCTTAGAGGAAATAAGCAGACTTACGTTTAAGAGGCAGTTAAAGAGATTCTTTAAAATATGCTAAGACAAAACTGCATTCGTAATACCTTATTAATTTGAAGATTGAACTAGAAGAATAAAATAAAATAGAGGATATTCGAGGAAAAGAAATAAAGGAGAAAAATCAAGAGCGAGAAAAGCCGGAAGAAGAAGTGGTGTTCGAGGAAGAAATTAGAAAAGGTCTTAAATTGAATAAACTATGAATATTTCTTAAAGAAAAGCTCGGTCATTTGGAAAAATCTTAATGCTCAAAAAATCTCCTCATATAAAGGTTGGGATAGGATATGAAGAAGAAACCAAATATATCCAAGGTAGAATATAACAAGAATATAATTTGTAAAATCAGAAGGATAATGAAGCAACAAAAAGGGATCCACAAGATTAGAAACCAACAAGACCATGATATATAACAAAATAATCGGAAACAAGCAACAACCTCTAGTGACAAAGAACGAAACAAAGAGACAAATTAACTACAACAACAAACTCATGCACTCCTAAGGATGAATTGAAAAAATTCGAAAGATGTCAAAGGAGGTTCCTCTCCTCAAGGAGAAGTATCACTTGCTTCGCTCACAACCGGACAGGAGGACATATGCCGATAAGATAAAGCAACTCCGGTCCAACCAAAGAAAAGATAGAATAAACGCAGAGGCTTACCTTAATCAACTTCTTCTAGAGACATATACTACTTCTATGGGTATTGCTTTACCGTAAAGGGTTCGGTCATAAAGCTCATGGAGTAAAAAGTAACGATATACAGAGATCGGTGTATGGAAACTCAAGTGGGAATTATGAACAATTGTGGAGTCTCTCGATGCATAATCCTTTCGTAAATATAATCATGTTCTAGCTGCCATAAATTTGCGCTCAAGTCTCACGAATGTCCTCTAATATTGTGGTCCATCTCCTCAGAAAGCTACCAAACTAACAAATCGCATGCAATGGAGAAAGAAGTAAAAATAAGTGTGATCTCGGTTCTAATAGCTCAAGATCGAAAGTTTGTTTTGTATGTGGACAACAGGGTGCTCAAAACATATGACTGAGACCGACAAGTTCATAAAATCCTTGATGAAAAGAAATATGAAATGTAACATCCGGAAATGATAAAGTAGGAAAATCAGGAAAGGCTCGCCACTCGAATAATGGAAGAGGAGAGGCTCAAGATGTACTATTTATGGATGTCCAAAGCCAATCCTCGCTAAGTGTTAGTCAAATGTGTGATAAAGGTTGTGAGAACTTTTTAGAGCCAGATTGCAGAATAAGGTCTGTCACCAGAAAGACCTTGATCAAAGGTGTTCGAACAAAGAGAAATGTCTATATAGTAGAAGAAGAGAATGAATCATGCCACACTACTATAATCTGACGAATCATGGTTATGGCATAGAAGATTGGGACATCTAAACTTTGACCACATCATCAAATTGAGCAAGAAGAAAGCGTGTCGAGATTTGCCTACAATTAAGAAGCCTCCAAATGCCATTTAAAAGTCCCGCCAACAAGGCAAGAAAATCGCACATCATTCAAGGCTAAAGACCAACTATCTACAAGTAAGCCACTTCAAACTTTTGTACACATATCCGTGCGTACCTTCAAGAACTAATGCACCACGTGGAGAATCATATTTCATGCCGGTAATAGATGATTTTTCCGTATTGAATGTGGGTGAATTTCTGAATATAAATCTAAAGCACTTGAGAAATTCAAGATCTTCAAAGCACTGCGTAAAATCAAACTAGATGTAAGCTAAGATGCATCAGACGTATTGTGAGAGGTGAATTCTCAAACGATGAATTTAGCAGACTCATGCAATGAATGTGGGATAAAGAAACAATTTACAATTGCAAACACATCTCGAAGAATGGAGTGGCAAAGAGGCAAATAGGTTAGTATACCGTATTGCCGCAGCAATGATGCTGTGGTGCCAACATTCCCCAAACCTACCGGGGCAGAAGCAAGACACATAATTGTTCATATTCTTAACAAATCTCATCTTATACTAGACTGCAAGTGACTCATGACTAATGGCATGGGAAACCAACATCAATCAAGCACTTTAGAGTCTTTGGTAACAAATGTTTTATAAAGAATGATGATGAAAATTTGGGGAAGTATGATGCAAGAGCCGTATGAAGGAATATTCCCTGGATATGCATCCAAGAGTGACACAGTGCTACAACAAAAGACTTCATAAAATAGTGGAAAGCATTGATGTGAGATTCGACGAAGATCTACCAAACAAAACCAGAAGCACAAGTTGCGCCAATCCCGCATGATCACGAAGATGAGAATCAAGAAAAATGAAGAACGCAGTGAGACAACAAAAGATACCGAATTAAACTCAAAAGGTCCCTCGAGACACACTAAAAATAACCATCCAAGATCAAATCATTGGAGACAAGAGGTAGGAGTCCAGACTAGAAGACAACTAGTCGAATGCATCGAGGAATTGTAACGGAATACAAGGAGCCACAAATACAACCAAAGAATTTACAGCTACACATTGGCAAATTTAAATTTGTGAATGAAGAACTAGACCAAATCGAAAAGAACAAGACCGGGAGTTAATTCCAAGACCCATTGGGAAAATGTCATTGCACAAATTGGATTTTCAAGAATAAGATGAATGAACAATGTGTCGTGGTCTAGAAATGTGCCGTGGATTGTATGCAAGGGATACTCCTCAATTCAAAGGACTTGATTATGATGAAACATTTTCCCCTTTAGAAAGAATGGAAGCAATCTAGATGTTTTTGGCTGTGATGCTATCATGATTTCAAGGTCTATCAAATGGATGTGTAGTCTGCCTTCTTGAATGGAGATCTAGAGGAAGAAGTCTATATGGAACAACCTAAAGATTTTCTGCATTAGTAAACACGACTATGTGCAAATTAAAGAAAGCCTTATAAGGCCTCAAACAAGCTCCACGTGCATGGTATTCTAGGTTGACAAAAGCCATAAAACTATGGTTTCAAGATAGGAGGAGTAGATGAATAAATCTGTACATTAAGGTTGATGAACATGAACTCTTAATTGTAGTAGTATATGTAGATGACATCATGTTTGGTAGCAACAAAGATGAGGTAGCAAAAGGATTTTAAGAGATGGTGTCGAATTTGAGATGTCTATGATTGGAGAGCTCACCTTCTACTTAAGACTTCAAATTATACAAAATAACACAAGAATATTCATTTCACAAGAAAAAAATACTTAAGATACACAAGCCGCAAAGGTTCCAAATGGAAGACCGCAAACTCCGTGTCAACTCCCATGATCACCGGATGCAAGCTATGTGTTGATGATGGATCCGCGTATGTAGATCAAAGACTTTATAGATCTATGATAGGAAGTATGTTATACCTAACTGCCTCTAGACCAAACATTATGTTGGTAATAGGACTTGTGGCAAGATATTATCAAGCAACACCAAAAACAAACCACTTGCTAGCAACCAATAGATATTTAGATATCTCAAGTAAGGAATTGTACATTATGGCCTATGGTATCCAAAAGGCAAATACTTCAAGCATTATAAATATATACGTACGCATTGGGCCGGTTTGTGGATGATGCCAGTGAAAATCACAAGTGGAGGAGCATTTTATTTGGTAGAAAGTCCGGTGGCATCATATAAAGAAGCAAACTTTTGTCTCTCTATCTACAGCAGAAGCGGAATACATAGCAGCAACAGCTTGTTGCACACAAGTCATGTGGATGAAACAAAATCTTCAAGGCATGAAGGTAAGCATCAACGAACCTATTTCTATCCAATGTGACAATACAAGTGCATTAAGTATATCAAAAAATCCAGTACTTCATTCGAAAACAAAGCACATCCCAATAAAGTACCACTTCCTCAAAGAACAAGTAGCACAGAAAATAGTAAAGATGGAGAATGTACCAACAAATGAACAAACAACAGACATATTCACAAAACCTCTTGTTAAAGAACCATTCGAATATCTAAGAGACTAATACTCTATGATATGATTAGAAAAAAAAAAAGGCTGCAATACAGGGTACAGGCCCTCAAGATCATAATACTATATCAGAAGTACATCAAAAGTCAGAAGAAGGCCTAAACATAACTTAGAGAGAGGAAATCCAAAGATAGAATCTACACTGAGAAATGTTCAACCCTTTGCCATTGATGTCAAAGGGTGGAGGGGGGGGGGAAGCAAGCAGAAGAAGGAAGGCTCTTCTAAAAAGCAAGTAGAGAAAGACAACACACTTCTCAGAATGAAAGGGGGAGGAAGTCCAGGAGGAAGTATTGGAATATTGGTGGATGTGTTGCCATCAATTCCAAAGGGGGAGATTGTTGGAAATATTGTCATTGATGGAAAAGGAACATAAAGGAGTCACACCATAATTATCATTGGTGGCAAAGGAGCATCGAAGCAACAGTTATAAGGCAAAGGGGCAGATCAGGCAATGTGCAGTAATGGGCAGTAGAGAGGCAAAAGAGGAGCCATAGAAGTATAACCTAAAGTAGAGAGAAGCAACAAAGAAGAAAAGGAGTAGCATGGAGAAGCTTTAGCGACTTAAGGCAAAGAAGAAGCAAAAGATCAAAGGCAGTTAAGGTAGCGAATGTAGCAGAGACAACAAAGAGGCAGAGACAGCTGAAGGCAATAGGATTTGCTAGACACAGTGAGGACCAAAGATCCTGCACATTGTAGAAGTAGGAAGAGGCGAGAGCAACGAGAGCCGGAGTTACAGAGTGGGACAGTGTAAAAAAACAAAAAATCGACTAAGGCAGAGAATTCTTTGAAGAAGTCCAAGGGAGGTGAACAGACGGTCAGGATTAGATCGCAAATGTAAAGGAGAGAGATGGACAGCGGAGATCGAATCACATGAGGAGAGATGTCGCAAATCACAACATTTAAGAGTTAAGTGTTAAGGCGTCGCATGGTAAGTTAAAGCAGTTGTGATGCGAAGTGGAAAAGGGACACGTGGCGGCACAACGCAATATCGCAAATCACACGAAATAGAGTTAACCACTAAGTTAAACGATTATAAGTTGTGAACTGTGAAGTATGGAAGATGATGTGGCAGTGACGTAAAGATGACGTGGCAGTGACGTAAAGATGATGTAGCAGTGGCGTAAAGATGATGTGGCAATGACGTGGCAGATGACGTGGCCTCGACCCCATAGATCGCAGGAATTCATGATGATGTGGACCTCGCCCGCATACTGCACATCGCAGCGCTTAAGGGATAGCAGGAAGGTGCCTGCAGGTTAAGTTATGGTTTTTACGATACGAAATGGAGGGACACGCATTGACCTCGTGCAACATCGCATCCCGCAATAAATAGGGTGTAACTTCAAGATATCGCAAGGAATGTTATTTTGGTTACGATGTGGTAAGGTTCAAGCGACGTGATGCGATGAAGGGAGTCCATGTGGCAGCACCGCGCACAAGCGCAAATCGTAGATCGCATGTTTTTATGGTATATCACTAATTGTAAAATGGGAAACCAACAGGAAAAGGTTTGCGATGAATTGTGATTGGTTCAAAGTACTGTGGAACCCAATATCCCTTGTTCTGTGTATGTTATATTCCCCATATTATAAAGTATTTGATGTTGATTGCTAAGTATGTACATTAATACATTTTTTTGATTGCTAAACGTATGTATGTGGAACAAACGTCGGAATTGGACTCCGCTGCGTTATAAAGAGTTTTGTGTGGGCCATATCACACGGGTCACAAAAGAATGACATGAACGCATAACAAAGGATCAAGAACTCGTGCTGAACTGCGGCAGTAAAGAAAACCAAAAAGGCTGAACGCGGAAGGAAAAGAATCGAGAAACAAAAGAAAACGGCAGTTATGCAGCAAAGTTGGAATATAATTGCAAAAACAGAAAAGACAAAAAAAACAGCGAGCAATAGAGGACAAACGCTCAACAAAGCTAAGAAATCTGAAAGGGCTGAGTAAATAATTGATTGTAACTATAATTGTATTATTTATTTTTATATTGTTTGTGATGCAAAGGCAAGTCTCTGTAGGCAAAGCAAAACTCCAATGTAATACTGAAATGAGTACATAGTGTTGTAACATCCTAAATGTGTTGAGCGAGAAAATGAGAAGGTGGAAGGCAAAGAGTCATACTTGTTCATTTAACATTCCCATATGGAATGCAAACAGCTATGAAGTGATCTCTATAAATGATGTTATAGTCATATGCATAAGGACGTTAGATAGTGGAAGAAGAAGGAGTGGATAGAGACGCTGTGAAGATTCAGAGATGATTTAAAGAAGATATGAAGTCTTGAAGGACAACAATGAAGAAGGATAAAAACATAGTTGATATCTAGGTAAATCAGCATATGATTTCATTGTAGAGTGAGGAAGTTGGTGCTTCCATATCAAGTGGTAGCTTGATAGATGTCCAGTTGTAGCTGGCTGAGGTAGGAGCCTCCTGTGGGTTATAGCCTGTAGAAAATAGATGGGAGTTGGAGCTTGCTTGCAAGTTGTAGCTTGCAAAATTGAGGTAGTAGCCTCCTGTAGGTTAGAGCCTACAGAAAATCAGTGGTGAGAGGTAGTTGGAGCTTGCATGTGCATCACAACAATAATAAGATGTGGTTTTTCCCTTATGGGTTTCCACTTATATTTGTTGTTTATGTGCATGATGATTATGTGTTGATATTATGTATTTAATCTGCTTAATACCTGCTTCTCACTTATTAAGATTGTTGTTCCTTTATACATTAAGTTGATCGTGAATGAAGGTGTAAATAAGTGTAAAAGAAATTCTTAAAAGACCATGAATGCATTAAACTGATTCACCCCCCCTCTGATTTTAACTAAGGGTTCAACAAGTAGTTGGTGAGGCATGCAGAGTAATTCTAGTTGTAACAGAGTTTGAAGTGCGGTGGTGCATTAGTTAACGCAGGTTGTAATCAATGTAACTCAATTAAGTGAGTTAAACTTAGTTGTGCTAGTTATAACTGTTTTATACACTAGTGAGAGATTAAGTGAATTAAATATTAATTAATTCACAATCAGTGATCTCATGTGCAACTGAAGATTTACTATTATTAGCTGCATGCATGTCAGATCCAATGGAGACCCAGTTGAGATCTAGGTGAAAGGGAAGTTGACTATCAGTTGTAGGTTTGTTGGGTTTCACCCATGCAACTAAAAACCTATTGGATTTCCCATGATACTTGCGTATTCAAGGAAGGCCATAATTCCTATCTTTTAGGGATTTCATTCATCAAGGATTTCGCAAGCACGGCAAGCTGTTTGGAGGCAGTAAATTGGCTAAGTATTGCTCAGTTTTATGTATGACAATGTGAGACAATTAGTTGAGTACCGGAGGGCGCTTGTGAGAAGAGTTTTGTATGTAATTGTTTCATGATCCATGTTGAATATACAATAGAATATAATGGGGTTTTGAGCAGAAATCTTTCCCTGGGAAATTATATGTGTTGTGTTTGATTTGATTCTCCTTTGCTTCATGATTAGCGATTGTGTTGTTAATTCCGCAAAATATTTGTAGAAGCGATTCAGTATTTAAATTTAGTATATTGTTAGATTGAGTGAATCCATGATATACATGCATGTTGTATAATTTCTACATGGTATCAGAGCACAAGAAAACACAATTGTGAAGGAGCTGAGTTTGTGACTGGATGTAATTCGAATTTGCAGAAAGACTTTATTGGTGCTACAGCTGATTCAAGATCGAAATGGATTTCAATGGCTTGAGGTTGGAGTATGCACTCGAGGGCAAATTAGACTATATTTCTTGGAAGGACAGGATGGAGGCAGTACTCGAAGACAATGGCTTGAAGGAATTCAATGACAATGATGTTCCTAAACCTGTTGTGACAGATGCTTCAAATCTTGATGCATGGCAAAAGAAAGTGGCAAAGGCGAGGAGGATCCCGTTGAAGGGAGTATGAGACCACATTGTATCAAGCCTCCATGGGAAAGCCATACCATATGAAATGTGGAAGGCTTGGACAGATCTATTCCAGAGCAGCAATGAACATAGGAAATTGACGCTCAAAGATAAACTCAGGAAGATCAAGATGGAGAAGGGCGACTTCATACCAAAATATCCAAAAAAATTTGTCCAATGTCGGGATGAACTTGGGAGCATTGATATAACAGTCGTTGATGATGATTTGGTGAGTTTGGCTCTCCTGGGACTTCCCAAGAGTTGACATAGTTATCAAGACTATGTCAATGTAAGGGAAAATTTTCCAGATTGGGAACGTCTGTGTTCGGATTTGGTGCAGGGGGAGTTCAGACGTAACACCAGAGATGGATCTTCATCTAAGAATGAAGATGAAGAGGATTGTGATTTGGTTGCTAAGGCAAGAAGCAGTCCAAGAATGGCAAGAAGTAGGACATGTCCAAGGTGAAGTGTTTTCACTGTCACGAGCATGGGAATTTTGCTACTAATTGTCCACAAAAGAAGAAGAAAAATAAGGTTGGAGGATCTGCAGCTGGTGAGGCTTTGGCCTCACAATTTGAGCTTGAATTCTCATTGATCGCATGCATGGTGTCAAGTGCATTGGGATCTGTGTGGTATTTGGATAGTGGCGCTTCCTTTCACATGACGGGAGACAAAGAACTTTTTAGTGACTTGGAGGAGAAGGATCTCCAGATGCATATTGAAATGGGCGATGATGGGCAGTACAGTGCTACCGGGATTGGTGCCATTACCTTCCTGAGGCAGTTAGGTAAACCCTTTCAATTAAAAGATGTAATGCATGTACCAGGTTTGAAGAAAACTTTTGTCTCAGTCGCAATGTTGGAATATAGAGGCTATGATGTTGTTTTTAGTGAAGGAAAAGATTTCATGCGACACAAAACAACAGGACAAGCCAAGAGGATAGGGATTCGAGTTATGAATCTCTACAAGCTAGAGGTAGATAGCTGCACATCAATGATGGGCAAGACAGATCAAGTGGTGAGCCAGGATGAGGGTGAATTATGGCACAAGAGATTGGGCCATCTTCACCATGGAGCCTTGAAAGTCATGCATCAGATTTCTACTGGTCTTCCCAAGGGTACACTTGCGTAGTTAGACACATTCAAGGGATGTACTATGGGAAAATATGTAAAGGCCACCTTTCATGAGAAGGAGAACCAAGCTTCGGGGATCCTTGAGAGAGTTCATACAGACGTGTGTGGACCATTTTCTGTTGCTTCGACAACAAAACATAATTACTATGTAATATTTGTTGATGAATTTTCTCGTAAGTGCTGGGTATTATTCATGCATAAGAAAGATCAGACATTATCTAAGTTTCTTGATTTTAAGGCACTGGTGGAGAAAGAGTCGGGGAAGCAAGTGAAGGCTCTTAGGAGCGATAATGGTGAAGAATACATCTCTAACGAATTCAAGAACTTCTGTAGCAAAGAAGAAATTCGAAGAGAACTGATAGCGCCTCATAACCCACAACAGAATGGGGCCACAGAAAGAAAGAACAAAATGATCGTGGGTGCAGAAAGAGCGATGTTGCATGATCAAGGCCTACCGATGCATCTGTAGGCGGAAGCATGCAACACTGCGGTATTTGTGCAGAACCATTGTCCTCATAGGATACTTGGCATGAGTACACCTGAAGAGGCTTTTAATGGTAAGAAACCTAATGTTTCACACTTTAAGATTTTTGGCTCATCAATTTATGTGCATGTGACCAAGGACGCCAGGAAGAAGCTGGAACCGATAATTGAGATCATGATTTTTGTGGGGTACACTGAAACACCCCATAATTATCGTGTGTATTTTCCAAACAACAGAATGACTGTTGTACGACGAGATATACAATTTGATGAAGAGAAAGCCATGCGGTTGTCCCTTGAGAGGGAGCTGGACTTGCATGTAGAGGAGGAACTGTTGGTTCCCAAGGATGAGCCTCAAGATGTGGAGAAACCACATGAGGAGGTTCATGGAGTGGAGGAAAACACTCATGTAGAGCCATCCATTAGAAATGGCAGAAGGTACACCATGGAAGCTGATAAATTGATACTTGATGCTGCAAAGAATGTAGGAGCCCCTACTTCACAACGCAGATAGAGAGTCTCCTGGTCAATTTACTGGATACATGGGTTGTTACACAGTAATTTGTCACCATCCCTGCAATCCCCGTCTCGCACATTGAAGGGCTCATTTTGTGACCTGTGAGCAGTGACATCACTTGAAAATACTTTCATGGCATTACCCTGAACATGTACTTTCATCCCCCTGAAGACATCTCCTTGTGAAAAACCTTAAAAATAGCTCTTTTTCCATTAGCGCGGTTCCATAGTTCAGCCCTCGCGCCAAGAGGGAAATCCTCCAAATAGGGCGCGCCAATTGGCGCTCTGTCATAGATCCACACCCACGCCAACCATATTAAGAGGTGTTTTTTAAGAATAAAAGGCGGAAGTTTCATCCTAACAAATTCCTGGATTGATTTCTATCTTGAGTTGGGAGGTTTGGCTACGGATTTCCATAGAGAGGAAGTGGTTTTCCACCTCTCATGGAAGCTTCCTTGATGATAGGGCCAATCCCATAATTGTAGGGATCCCAACTCCCCTTCCTCCTTCTATAAAAGCTTGCTCATCTCCATGGCAAGCTAATCTCCAAGTTCCCAAGAGCTTTCACATCCTTATGCTACAAGAGCCTTCTTGATTCCCTAAGGCCAAATCCAAGCAAGGAGACTATTGCCAAGTATCCGGAGAGAGAGGCTTGTCCCATCCTTGACAGGCTTTATCGAGACATGTTCTGCTGACGACCCGCCAAAGGAGAATTCGGCGTTGAAGCTTTGGTTGTATTCTTCTTTTTGACTCATTAATGTTAAGCGACTATTGGTTATGGTTCCACTCTTGTTCTTGATCATGTTCATGAGTTATGTCCTCTTCGACTGACATATAGTTGTATATACTGGATTTTATGCTTGCGTTTGTGTTGTTTCTTGCATGTGTAGGTGTCCGATCGCGGAGATCGTGAGGATTGTGATCTATCAGGGAAAAGGAATGGGAGCACCACCTCTTCTACAAACGATAGCGTTGGATTCCAGGTAAGCCTTCCTCGCAAGTCGGTTTATTTACGATTAGGAACCTGCACTGTAGCGTGTTTGATTGTTGCTAGACCCGATCTGGGCTAGTAGGGATCGCCTCTGTCCGCAGAGGGGATTTACCTCCTCAACAATTTGGCGACTCCGCTGGGGACTCAGCTTGTTGTTTGATTTGTAAACTATAGACGGAGCCTGAAGCACAGCCAGATAGCCTTCGAAACGCTTTTTCTCTACGTTAGCGGAGTAGATCAACGCTGCTTCAGTCA